>BHFT01007068.1:0-30956 GCA_004320025.1 Laticauda laticaudata | reverse complement strand
AACTTTCTCTTCTTATCTTCCTCCTGCACATTCTTTTCCGGTCGAGTTCTTCTTTGAGATGGTCATTTCTGACCACTGCTGCAACCGCCTTCAGGAAAGGGAGTAATGGCCAGCTGAGGAGGAGAGATGTGGCTCTCCTCGATCCTGCTGGTAGTCTCTCCCTTCTTTACCACCTCTACGGGATGGCTCATCCCCTCCAGCCGGCTTGGAGTCCTCCACAGTGAGCACAAAGCGAAACCGCGTACGATCGCAAATTTTGGTCTAGCGCCGAAGAAGCTCAAACCGGTAGTCCGAAGTCTCAGATTCTTGAAGAAACCTCACATCATTCCCATCAGTCCTTTTGGCTGAAATGGCAATTGTTCAATGAAGAACTTTCCAAAGTACCTCTCCCTACTGTTAGCTGCAGGGAATGAAAGTCTAGATGGACAAAGTGCTGCAGGGAAAAAAGTTTGTGTTCTTTCCATTTATCGGTACTCATAATCAGTTTTTCTTCAACAGAAGGAAAACATGTGTGCATTTACTTCCTAGGGACACATAGTCATATTTCTCAGCAGTTCCTCAATGCCCTTCATTTCTTCATTCTGTTCTTCCACTTTGGCTATGTAACATCCAAATGTGAGTTCTTTTACCTGATTTTCAGCTAGCTCATTGTCCAAAAATAATTTATTTCCTTTTCTGCAACTCCCACTTCCTTACTGTCTACAAACAGCCTCCTACAACCTCTTACTCACTCTACCTTGACCTGCCATCCCTAAAGATCTTGCAATTGACATATTCATTCAAACAAAATTAAACTTGTACCAGGTGGTTTTCATTAATATCTAGGTTATAATTAGTTAATATTGCTTTGTACAATATCAAAATAGAGATATAAAGATATTAGACACTTTAATTGATCAGTAATATTCGGATCTGAACTGAATTAATCTAGATTTATCTATATGAATGATGCCTGCATAAGACCTTTACATGAAGACAAAGTGAATACATAATACTTAAATCACTGTGAGCAGGTCATTTTAGTGCAGGAAAGTTCCAATTGGCACAAAAGATATAAATGTGCAATAGTTCCCCTCAGTCATAGTTGTTACCTGTACCTCACTACAGAAGGTATAATTTTCAGAAAATCCCAGCATTGTGAACTACTTTTGAATGAGAAGTATAACCTCTTCAATGTCAAAGATGAAATTCTAAATTCTAAGGGCCACAAAACTGATGCCACTTTGTTTTTCAGGCATTCCGTTGAAGCTTGTTGATTGCCATCCAGACCCCAACTATCAACAGGCACTATCACCATATCACCACTTGAACAGTTGGGAACAAGATTATAATTGACTATTATCAATATTCAGTATTAATCACTAAGCTCTATGTTCTCTCCTGACTTTTTCAAAGGTTTCATGCAATTATTAAAAAGGAATGAAGAGCAAAACGATCCCTAATATATTACACTAAGTAAAAATCATGTTAGGTAGACCTTTTCCACTACCCTTGATCCTTCATATCAGTACCCCCACTCCAATTCTTCAGAGACATTCTGGAATGATACCAGGTTGATATTATCCAAAGCTTTTAAGAAATAAGAACAAACATATTGACAGAAGCCATCAGATCTACTGTTGTGCCCTGCCTGTTCTGCAATCTCTCATCTGGAGAAAAGACTGGCATTCCAATTCAGTTACCCCAGCAACATTCCCATACCTCAAATTGAGGGAGAATCATTCTTTGTGAATTTCAACACATGCCAAAACACATCCTATATCCACATTTCCACAATGCTACAGTTGTATAGTCTTGATGGGAAAACTGATTATAAAATTTGGTTAACCTAGATTACAAAAGACATATTGATAAAATATGCCTATAGTTTTTTATATGTATGTGTGTGCACACATTTCTATATAAGATTTTTTTAAAAAAAATTATAAATAATTATCTTTATTATTTTAATATCACTGGAGATTCCTTTGAGATAGAACGGGGCCATACTAAACTTTCTATCTGTGCCTGGGTATGTATGTTGATTGTATTGATTTTTGTGTTGATTTTTGAACTGTAATGATGAAGGAATATGAAACTCTGCTTTATTAACATTTTATTAAGTTAAAGACACAAAACCTTTTGGTTTAGGTGTATTCCTTTTACTGTCTTAGCAGTAAGAACTACTTTATTATGCATTCAAGGTGAGAAATCAAACAATTTAGAAAAGATTAACATAATTTCTGCTGAACGGTGTTTATGGATGACCCAATTGTTTTCCATATTTTATGCTATTTAACCTTGCCATTAGGCATTACCCTAATTATAATTTTCATTCATTTTATGATAATATCCTGCTTTGTTTTATCTTCTGAAACTCTTCTTCTTTTAACTAACCTTTTCTTTTTATTATTTAATTCAATTGTTTCTTGAAATGTCCAATGTTTCATCTATTTTAAATTGCTTATTTTATATGCCTTGCTCTAGGACAAAACATCATCTATTGAATATATAAAGCTTAGAGTGTTTGAAAACTAAGATATATATAATATGTATTGTCTGTTTTAGAATCAGCGTATGTTCACTTAGTGTACTGACATCCCAAAGGAGCTTTTTCAATAGGCAACTGGATTTTCTTGTTTTTCTTTGAATACATTTTACTTCTCATCCAAGAAACTTCTTCAGCTCTGACTGGATGGTAGGGAATGGATGGATTTATGTTCCTTGAAGACAGCTTGTCATTTGCATTCTTTTAGAGAGTCATTGAGATCACTTGAAGGTTTAAATCTAATGACAAAATATTGATATAAGCAATCAAAACTGAGTCTTTCTACAATTTCAATCATGGCTGAATGTCATCAGTTGCATTATGGCCCTACTCTGTAAAAATAGTTCTTATGTCTTCTTCTTCTTCTTTACTTTATCTTGTACCATTTTGGGTGTCTAGGGCTCAGTTCTTATGTATCAAGTTATTGTGAATCATATAGAAATATATCCTGAGAGTCCACATCCAAACAAAACTGGGATGATATTTCATGTAGTACTAGAGTTGATAATTCAAGTCACCAGAGCAAACAGTATAAGCAAATACCACATTAGAAAATACTTCAAAATAAATGCTATGGGACCCCTCTGAAACAGAAAGAAAAGCCCTTTCTTGAACTACAGAATGCCATCCATTATCAGTGAGACTGATGGAGACAGAATAATTCAGACTGGATCCCAATGCCTTTCCATTAATCAAGAATTTAAAAATCTGATAAAATTAACTTTCTTGAGAGTAGCCTTCACAAAGACATAAAAAAGAATATTTTTTTAGAATATTTAGTATATTCTAAAGTATAAATATATTTCACAAATTAATACCAATTTAATTTCATGATTTCTCAATAGAGGAAATAGGAAAATGGAACTCAAATTATTAATTACTGGCTACATTTAAAATAAAGTAAATTCTGTTAAACTTCAACAAAGCATTAATAGATAGAGATGCTTGCATTACTATATAATTAGTATTAGGTACCAGTTTTTTTAAAAAACCGAATAATTTATTAGGGCATATTGTATAATATAACGTGGTACTACTGCTGATTTTCATTCCGATTCCTGAATTTTGTTTATCCTGGTGTAAAATAGTAGTTTTTAACCTGTGTCTTCTTTCAGGGAAGTTCACAGGTTGATTTTATATGCACATAAATATTGTACATTTGCATGAAACTCAAAATAATGAGGAGTGAAATTTTTGGATTAAATTGAGGCACAGTTTTGATTTACTTATTTTAAAAAGAAGCCATATTGTCCCTCGGTTTTTCTTGCTACATTCTTTAGTTTTGGATAAACATAAATTATATATAAATCCTTTGTATAGCTTTTTTTTTAAGGTGTCTGTCCCAAGGCTGAAATGGAACTTGTTGATTTAGCTAAATACAGCACTCAAAATAAAAGTATCATAAAATGAAAGGATTCTGTGAAATCTTAGTCTACAGGAGAACCTTTGCAGTACAATATTGTTTCAAATCTTTTTCAGGACCCGTGAAAATATCTGCAAAGGAAAAATTAGAGTTGAAATTTCAAATTCCAGATTATGTAATCTGCAGTACTGTCAATCCAAAAGCAAGAAAGTTTGTGTATCTTAGACTTATCTGACATAACCATTCCATTAAAAAAAACCCTTTTATTTATACCTTTTTTGAAATTTTAACAGCTGGGTTGCAAATTATATTTCAGTTGATGATGGAACCCTTTCAGATTTTTTGTAAAAGTAATGGCATACTTTAATGCACTATGTGCTGACTGAGTGCTTCTCTCTTGGTTTCCCAAGTTGACTATAACACAGATTGATGAAAAGATTTGGCAGACGAGAAAAGGTTAGAGAAGCCAGCCCAGAGCAAAGTAGGAACCCTGACACTGATGGAATACAGTACAATGAGAGTCCCCACATTATTGCCCTCTTCTCTGATAACAGTTGTAATATAAAAACTGACTACAGAAGAAAAGGAACAAATTAAATCCATTAATCAAACATATCTGTGCTAAACAGTTGTTGCAAAGAGATGAACAAATGAAAAATTTACTGTTTGTTTTTGCACAAGCTGGGATTGAGGAGGAAAATTAATTATGAAGCTGTAGCTTCACTATTAGCTATTTTTTTTTCCTTGAGGAAACTGTTTATTGCTTTGTCAAAGAACAAATGAACCTCATTAGCAAGATTAGTTTCTGTCAATAGTTTTGCAATAGGACAGACTAATACTATATACTTCAAAAGATACATTGTAGAAAATAACTTCAAACTCAAAGTCCATTTGTTTCTTCTTAATTTATTAGGCTGTTTTACCCCTTCCTTTTTAAAAATCTCACCAGAGTATGACTTGTGAATGACCAAGAAAAATAATATGTTGATATAATATCTCAGTGTGTCATACAGACACATGGTTTGTCCAAAAAGCATAAACCACTTATGTAAATTCTACTCAATATAAATTAAGGGATATATTCACATTTTGTAAATTTAACTAGACAAATGAAAATCAGGATGGACATTTTTTATAGCAGACGGGAATTAGGTACTATATAAGAAAAAAAAATAACCATAGAAATTTTATCAAGGTACAATTCAACATATTGGTTGTTATGCAGAAAGCTTTTGGCATAGCACCTGGTAAAAATAGATAAGACTGCTTATCTAATAGTTCTGCCTGTCCTGTGAGATGGGACAGAATGAGTCTGTTCCAGGTCACCTCAATAAAAAATGTAATCTATTAGCATACCTCCCCTATGAAAATGCATTACTAGAGATTCATATGTAAAATGCAGACCACCTGAATCCTCTAGAGTCAGGTAGCCTCTATATTTTAATAAATAAAAACATATTTTAAAATATTTATTTATTAATTGATAAACTACATCAGACAAAGTAATTGAAAAGCAACAATCACAAAAGTGTTCAAAAGCAGCAATCACAATAAAATGCAATATAGAAAAAATGAAATATAACCAAAATATGACCATTAGAAATTATGGTGAATATAACATTCATGTTACCAATAGTGATATAGCATTCAATTATGATATTTTCCTAGTTTTTTTAAAAAAGTATTTATTTGGAGAACTGGAAACCCAGTTTGGTCTACTAGTTAAGGCACCAGGGTAAAAACCAGGAGACTATGAGTTCTATTCTAACTTCAGGCATGAAAGTTATTTGAATCTCTTTGGGCCAGGTACTCTTTCTCAGTCTATAATGTGAGGCTTGGGCTACAAGCTGGTAATTTAATTTTTATTACAACACATGAATCAAAACTTAGTTTATCAAAGAAGGAAGGAAGGAAGGAAGGAAGGAAGGAAGGAAGGAAGGAAGGAAGGAAGGAAGGAAGGAAGGAAGGAGAGANAGAGAAAACAAAAGGAGAAACAAACCCTGCTCTTGTGAGGAAATGCTAGGAAGAAAAAAATATTTAGAGAAATGGTGTTGGACGCTGTTGCACCTGGTTGCATAGGGTGTGGTGAAGTGTGTGGGTAAAAATCAAGCTAGGGTGATGGGGTAGTGGAGCTGGAATTATCTTCAGACAGTTGCAGGTAGTGCAAGGTAGTGGAACTATCTTCAGACAGTTGCAGCCAGGCCTCACCTACCCTGACACCTGTCTCACCAGCCCACTTCTTCTGTGGCTGCTTGCCTCAGCCTCTGTTTTGCTGTCGAAGGCCTACAGGAAAGGCCTCTGCAGCTAATAAAAAAGCTCTGGATTGATATATGCAGTGCCCCTGGCTTCCATTTTGCTTTCAGAAGACTTCAGGAAAGGCCTCTGCAGCCGACAAAGGAGCTCCAGATTGACACACGCAGCAGCCCCGATCTCCATTTTGCCATCAGTGACATCATCAGAACTTCTTGGCTGCAGAGGCTTCTCCTGAAGGCCTCTGATAACAAAATGAGGCTGGGGGTACCTTGTGTGAACAGCGGCAGGCAACTGCGAAAGAAGTGGGCCAGCAGTGGCCACACAGGCTCCTGCTGGTTGGAGCTGTTGGTGCTACCACCGCAAGGTGAGACAGTGGAAGACATCACCTGAAAGTAATACCGAGTGCCTCATTTGGAGGAAAAAATATAACACTAGGTCTTATTTTCAGGGAAACACAGTTACACACACACACATATTACTACTACTACTACCACTACTACTACTACTACTACTGTGTTTCTCAAAGTTGGCAACTTTGACATTTATGGACTTCAACTCCCAGAATGTCTGGGTGGGCAAGATGACTGGGAAATTCTGGGAACTGAAGTCCATAGATGTCAAAGTTATCAACTTTCAGAAACACTGATATAGTACCAAGTAAAAGTGAAACTTGAGGTGATGACTCCTATTACTGAAATATAGATGGATAAGCTTATTCCAAAGGAACAAAGCAACAGAAAGGAAGTAAATATACGAATCTGCTTATGAATTAAAATTAATGAGTATGGTATATTGCAGAAAGCATCTGTGATGAAAGAAATGGATGGATCAATGAAATCAATACTATAATAATTTATATTGTCCATCCAGCCAAGGGAATGCTGATAGAAAATGTGTTTCAAAACTAATGAAGACATTTCAAAGAGTATATGCCTCTTTTATATGTGGTAGGTGATGATTATCCTTAAATTCTTCCAATCAGAGGCCTTCCAGGAATTTCCAGACTTGTGTTACAAAATTGTTTCTCTTTCATAGAGTAGAAGAAATGAAAAGAGGATAATATAACCAATAGAATCAACTTAATTAAGAAGTGAGAAAAACATTACATTAATAAAATGACCCTGTAATGCTAGAATTCTTAATTTTAAAAAATATCAAAACTGTATCTTGACTATGGGTTTTTTAATAAAATCAGACTAATGATAAATCAGATTATATGATGATTATATGGAGAAGATAACAAAAAAGTTATACATTGACCAAGAGCTAACCTATACCCATTTAATTCTTTGTGCTTGCCTTCCTGCTCACCAATCCTTTTCGTCCTGAGACTATTTTTCCAATTATTCAAAGCAATAAATTTGATCATCAGCTGGTAGGTTGCACTTCTGCCTGTTGGCTCCTTTCCCTGAAAAACAAAAAAGATAGTAGATTAATTACTTTTTTCATTATAACTCTTCAGAGTGAATATTGTATTGTATGTATTACAGATGCATATGCATACATGCTTGTTTTTCAGGAAAACTAAGATTAAAAAGGCATATTGAGAAACATTAGCAATTGCTAGGAGTAATACATATTCTGGCTATGCAGATTAAACATATATTGAATGTATGTCACAGCTGTACAGCTGTGACATATTGTGTATATTATACACAATATACACTAAAAATCATACACAAATGAAAACCAGATCTTGCTGAATTTCCCTACAGGTATTCAATTAACTGAACTGTTACCTCAGTTTATCAAAAAGTGATGATGAAATTGTTCCCTAACATGTGTGCCTTGGTTAACATTTTGTAATATCTTATTTTAAAACAAACTATAGTAATTTTAGTTGTTAATTATCTGGGGCAGGACTTGAGATACAGTAATTCATTTGTCTGAAATCTGTTTTTTATGCCATGAGAAACCATAAAATGTAGAAAACATTTTTAATTAATATTTGCTCTGAAGTAATTTCAATTTTTAGATGACTGGGATATAGCTCCTAGAATTCTGTATACATGGCTTGTGAACTAGTAGGAAAGCTGACTGAATATATTTGGAGCATGTCACCTGGTGGCTATCTATCACCTGGTGGCATGTCACCTGGTTTCTTTTATGATGATATTTTGCTTCTACTTGTTCTTAGTGCTGCAGTTATTGTCATCAAGATTAGAACAGTTTATAAATATTGTTGCATGAAATGAAATGAAAATAATATGAGGGAGATTAATAGCTTACCTTTCTATTCCCTTTTTCATCATCTTGTTCCAATAGGATTGAGATTTTTCTATGCTAGTCAACAAGAGTTTGTAAACTTATTTTTGGAATCCTTGATGCAATAGAGTCAGAGGTCTGATTTTTGTATATGCAATATATACGTGGTAATTTCAGCAATCTATATTATGCAGTGACCTGCTCATGATCAATATTGGTATGACTCCTTCATGCCATCAGAACGAAATAGTTCTTTATCCAGAAATCACATGCACTTCCAAAAGCATCTGAATACAATTTTTTTCAGCTACACTTTCTTTAATTTGCTAGTTTTCTGGCTGTCTTTATTTGCAGGCAGATTTCAATTATTTGAACCAAAGGGGGGGAGGGCAGGGAAGAAGATCAAAAATAGTTCTAACAATATCTTGCTTTAAAAAAAGACTAAAGGGATGACAATAATTACTTGAGCAAATATCTTTTCAAGCTTATTGTTCTTACTTAAGGCTAGTTCACACTGGCCGACAGATGCAAAATGTATGCAAAAAGGACACAGCGGACGAGTAAAATTTCAGGGGTGGCTCCATCCATTGTTATCTGCTCTCAAAAGTGGCGAAAATTTGCATAAACAGAACGGAAAAGAACGGAAAGGAACGGACGGGAGTAGTACGTAGCGAGAATGTTAAGCGGATGTTCGTAGGAAGCCTAGCAGATGGAAGCGGATGGAAGTGGATGATACATCCACAGGGCTTCCGTGGGAGAATAGTGAAGCGGACATGTAGCGGAAGGAGCGGATACATAGCGGAGATGTGGATGCATCACGGACGCCTATAGGATGCATAGAGGATGCATAGTGGATGCAAAGCGGTCACTGCGCATGCGGGGAGGATGAATTGCATAAGCTCCATGGATAAAAAAGTATGCAGCTCGCAAGCAGTCACCATTCAGAGGAAAGACCTGCTGCCAGACAGCCTAGTGCTGCTGCTGGTGGTGCTTCTCCTGCTGGTGCTGCTGGTGCTTCTCCTGTTGATGCTGCTGGTGCTTCTCCAGCTGGTGCTGCTGGTGCTGCTGGTGCTTCTCCTGCTGCTGCTTCTCCTGTTGGTGCTGCTGGTGCTGCTGGTGCTGCCCCGGCTGCTGTTGTGGTGGACCAGCCCCAAGGCCCTCAAAGCCCTGCTGCTGAAGGCCCTGAAGCCCCTGCCAGAGGGAGCAAGCCCCTGCAGAGGGAGGAAGAGGCAAAGGCAAGGAGAAGGGAGAGAGAAACAGTACTTCAATTTCCAAGGATCATGAGGAGGAGGTGCTGGAATGGCTGAGGGAGAACGAGTACTTGTGGAGAAAGGGCCACAGACTCTATCGTGACACCAAGAGAAAGCAGGCAGCGTTGGAGAGACAAGGCAGAGAGCCTTGGCTACACTTCAGATGTCCTCCTGGGATGGTGGAAGCACATGCACACCTGGTATGGCAAGCTGTACTGAAGAAATCTGGCCAGGCCGCTGTCAAGCTCACTGACGGATAGATGTACGTCATGGCCAAGTGCAGCTTCCTGGAGGGTGAGGTCCGCCACCGAGGAGCAGCTCCTCTGTCAACCCTCTCCTCAGACAGCCACAGAGAGCCACTCCTCTTCCAGCAGGGAGACAGCTACAGTGTCGCAGCAGGTGTCTTTGGAGGGCCCAAGACAGAGACCCCCGCGACGAGCTGCACTCCCCATGCCAGAGGACGTGGAAGATCCCTGTCTCAAATGGAGTAAGAAGAAGAAGCAGCCAGAGACCAACACACCCCCACCCCCAGCTCCACCTCCACAGAAAGCAGCCAGAGAGGCAGACTGGAGGGCCAGAGCACACGGTCCTGCTGGAGATCAGGGACACAATCAAAACCAGCACAGATCTCTCTCTCTCAGCTGGTCCATAGTGATATACCATCCTCGAACCGCAAAGCCCTTCATCACGTACGTGAGCCAGACTCTCATGGACCTGCCCGAGGCCCAGTACAGGTGATGAAGGAGAAGATCACAGCACTTCTGCACCACCCTCCAGGCCCAGCTGAACCTGCTCAACCCACTCCAGGACTGCTCCTCCACCCCAGGTGATGTCACAGCCCTTCTACGTCTTTCAACAGCCCCTCACCTACCAAGGCTACGAGTATCAGGACTTCCCACAGCAGAGGCAGCCCTTCCCAGTCCAGACCCAGGTACATCGCACGCCACAGACGCCTCCCTCACCCAGCTACAGACCAGACACCCCACTACACTCTACTTCCTCCACCCCACAGCCAAGCCCCTCAACAGAAAATCTGTCGTCAGTACATGTACCTGACAACCCAGGTCCTTGAGGAAGGGCTCTCAACCTTACGGGACTGAGTCAGATCTCTGAGAGCTTCCTGAACACACCAATCCCCTGTTGTACTCTCGGGGGCCAAGCATCCAAATGGCGCTTAGACCAGCACTCCAACCACAGCCACCTCCACTGTCCCTGGCCGCTTGACAGCTGAGACCATGGACATGCCTCAGAGTGACTGAGAATAGTGCCAGAGACTGAGTTGTTCACTTTATATTTGCTTAAAGACACTTTACTTGGTTCATTTTTGTTTTAATAAAGTCATACAGTTTACTTAAGACAGTTGTTAATAAAGGTTTATCTTTGCTTCACACACTGGTTTCATTTTATTTACTTAATAAAAGTGTTGGTGAAAAATTTGAAAAAAGGGTTAAGTCTTTGCATGCTTGTGCGATTCGTAAGGATAGCTGTGGGATGGATAGCTGTGGGATGGGTAATGATAGTTGGGGATAGGTAAGGATAGTTGTGGGATGGGTAAGGATAGCTGTGGGATAGGTAAGGATAGTTGTGGGATGGGGTAAGGATAGCTATGGGATGATAAACCTCCAGTGCAAGCATAGTGGGACTGTATGGTCACCCTCCAAGCTGCCACACATATGGTCCTTTTTTATCAATAACAATTATTCATTGATCAACACATTTCAAAATAAACAAAGCTCTTTATTAAATGCCCTGTTCATTGTAGGGCCACTGAACATACATGGCACAATCTCAATCAGTGTGATGAGAACAGGCTGAAGGAAGCATCCATTAAGCTTCTACACCATCCTGTCTTGCCACTCCACTGCTCCAGCTGGGGAGTTGCACCAGTGTTTCAGGAGGTTCGCTGGTTTCTTTTCCCTTCACGTGAAGCTCTGTTGGGCCTGGCACATCAACAGTGTCTATCAGGTTTCGCCCTTGCTCCATTCACCAGGCTCCATGTCCCCATTTCCTTGTTGGTGGTCCATGAGCCTGTTCTGCAAACACGGGTAGCGGGTGGGCGCATGAGATTGTGCAGGATGCAGCAAGCTTACGATATCTTCAGTCTGGGAGTTATGCTGCATGGTGGTGAGAAGTACCTGGAACCTGTTGCCCAGGATGCCAAAGGCGTTCTCCACCACCCGTCTTGGCCTGGACAGCCTGTAGTTGAAGATCCCTCTCTTCACGGGTGAGGCATCTGGAAGTGTAGGGCTCATGAGGTAGGTTCTGAGGGAGAAGGCGTCATCCCCCCATGATGAAGTAGGGGCACATCTTGTGTTCATTGGGCAGGGATCTCGATCTGGGAAGCCCATGATGAGGTTGCGTTCCAGCCCCTCCTTGAGGTGACTGGCGTTGTATACCTGGGCATCTGAAGAGTTACCCGTTGCCTGAGCGATCGATGTACATGAACTTGTTGTCAGCATCGACCATGGCGAAGGGACGATGCTGAAAAGCCCTTGTAGGATTGATAAGTGGACGCTGACTTGGCTGGAGCTTTGCAGGCCACGGCTTCTCCCTCTATGGCTCCACGGTGTGGGGAAGTTCCACTTCTGATACCACTGTTTTGCAACTTTCTTCCAAGCCTTCTCAATGGAGGGGCACTGGAGGAGCTCCTCCAGGTATTCTTCGATGATGGCCTGTACCACTTCTCTGACCACAATGCTGATGGTGTTGTGTGGCATCCTCCAGGCGTACTGCATGCTCCTGGACGTGGTCCCTGAGGCCAGGTGGCGCAGAGTCAGTGCCACCTTTCAGCCCAGGGTCCAGGCTGGGATGGAAGTTTGGTCAACTGGGGTCTCAGCCGCTCCACAACTTCGTCAAACATGGGGTGGCGGCATCCTCTCATGAAGTTCTGGAATCACGAGAGTCTTCGTTCCTCAGGCCACCATCAGCTTGTTATACACTCGTACTCGGCTCTTCTTCGTGGATCCATCTTCGGGACCCAGACACTTCTTTTGGACACCTCCTTTTTTTCGCGTAGAACTGGTGAAAGAGCCTGTAGAGGGCTTTGCACTGTTGTAGAACAATGGCGGCTACCAAAGGACTGTGGCGATGATCATGGTGGAGATGACTTGATGCTGTGGAAGAGCAAGAGCAAGATCAAGGCTGAAGAGGTCTGCACAAAACAGGGCTGCTGGACTGAAAGTGAGATCCAGTGATTTCTTCCCCCTTTTTATTGGAAATATAGGTTTCCGCTAGGTGTCCTTTTGCATTCTCTAGACATCCTGCAGACATCCTAAATATCCGAGATACGTCCCTATAACGTTTTTTCCATTTTAATGCTTTGTATGCGAGCTGCATCCACTTTCATCCTTTCTCCGTCCGTGCTACTAATGCTGCGTGTCCGTTCCACGTCCGTTTCACTTCCTCCCTCTGTCCGTTTTCCACTGGAGCGGATGCGAGTTGCGCAGATGCACAGCGGATGCCTAGCGGATATAGCGGACGCGTAACGGATGACAACGGACGTATAACGGACGTTCCCTGTATGTGTAGCGGATGTAGAATGGACCCGTTGGATACTTTTTCCGCTCAAAAAGTTTTGTGCAGCTGAAAACTTTTTGAGTGGATGAAATGTCAGTAGACGTATGCTGGACAGATAGAGAGTATAAAAAATGGATGCAGTGAGTACAGAACGGTTGCATCGCATTAACCAACGGATGGCAAGTGTTTCTCTCCTTTTTACATCCTCTTTCCATCTGTTGGTGCTGTGTGACATGGGCTTTACTTTTGGCTACAATTTACATGTAGGCATGCTGATAATAAACATCTGTTCTACACTGTGAAGAGGGTTAATATGAAGCAAGCTAATTTGATTGATAATCAATGACCTAAGTTTTAGGAGAGACCAGGTGCTGTACAGAGTATAGAACAAATCTTTAGAAAAGAAGGAGAAAAGATTTTCAAGGTACTTTGAACTAGAATATTACACAGATTTCTTATTGGACATTTCATTTGCAGGTCAAGAATTAGATTCTAACTATGAAACCCATACAGAAAAACAAATAGCCCTTGTATTCTTGGATACACAGAAGGCCTTTGACAATTTAAATTGGCAATTTCTAATTCAACAAATTTACAGTATGAAATTAGGCACTAAATTCAAAAACATCGTGACTACAATTTACAACTCACAAAAGGCAAGTATTATAATTAACAGAGACTATACACGCTCAATAAAAATAGAGAAAGGAGTTAGGCAAGGGTGTCCATTCTCTCCCCTGCTCTTCATATTATCTTTGGAAACATTGCTTACACGAATTAGATAGAACCCAGGAATAAAGGGGCTAAAAATTAAGAAAGAAGAATACAAACTGCAGTCATTTGTGGATGATATGGGTTTTTTTATAGAGGAACCAATGGAAACAGGTCAAGAACTACTGAAAGAGTTAGATCAATTTGGGAAAGTTGCAGGACTTAAAATTAATAGGGAAAATGGAATTAATAATTAAAAATCTAGTAGCAAAACAGAAATTAAAACTGGAAAGGATAATGGGACTACAAGTGGTAAAAAAGAATTAAATACTTAGGAATTTGGCTGACAGCTCATTGCAAAACCCTAATGGAAAATAACTACAGTAAATTATTACAAGTCAAAAAAGACTGAGGGCTATGGGTTAAATTGCAAATCTCCGTATTAGGGAAGATTGCTACTATTAAAATGAACATTCTTCCTAAATTTATCTATTTATTCCAAACAATACCAATAAAAATACATAAAATTATTTTGTGGAACTTAATAGGATAAATCTAAAGGCAATGCAAGATATGAAGAGCAGGGGTATATGGCACTCCCAAACTGGGAACTATACTATAGCGCAGCCTCCTTACTTTGGTTGAAAGAGTGGGTAAACTTGTCAAATAAAAGAATCCTACTCCTAGAAGGCCACGACTTACAGAGGGGGTGGCATGCATTTTTATGAGACACTGGAAAAACCAAACAGAATTATAATTAGAGACAGACATATAATTAGAGACTCTTTATTGGCTAATTGGAATAAAATAAAATAAAAAACATTATCTAAAAATTCCAATTTGGATCTCAGTGATGGAGGCAATGACACATCCAAATAATTTTGGATCTTAACAAGATTATAAAATACAAAGACCTTCTCGATGCACAAAGAATTTTAAAATCTTGGCAGGGTCTTCAAGAACAATGGCTATGAGTAGACCGGTGGGCTTACCTGCAAATTCAAAATAGATACAGTCAGGACAAGAAAAAATTCAGAATTTACGGTAAGCTACAACAACTAGATAAAATTTTATTAAGTTCAGATAAAAAATATAACCAAATTCTATAATTATCTATCAGAGATAGAATTAGAAGAGGAAGTACTCAAAGGCAACATGATAGCTCAGAGTAGAAATATAGGATGTAGCATCACATTATCAGAATGGGAAAAGGTCTGGATCAGGAATAATAATATCAGCAATATATAAAGAAAATGCCTATAAAATGTTTTATAGATGGTACCTCTCCCCTTTGAGAATAGTGAAGATGTTTCCTAGCATGAATCTGAATTGCTGGAAATGTAAAAAGAAACACAGAACATTCTTTCGCTGAAACCCAAAGATACTGGCGTAGAATAAAAAAATGGTTAGAGGAAATAACAACGGAGCAAATTGAGTTAAAACCAGAATTCTTCCTATTCGGGATATTTAATAGACAACTTTCTAAAAATATATATAATATTTGCACATTCTTACTGCTGCTAGTTTAGCCTTCGCACAGTGTTGGAAACAAGCTGACATTCCAACAGAGAAAATTATCATTCAGAAAATAACAGCCTATGCAGAGATGGATAAACTAATCCTAGCACTTAAGGATAAAGAATCATCAGAATATTATAAAAGCTGGCAATATTGGTATGATGGGATAGAACAAAAATAGAAAATGTATTAGTAAATATTGTTAAATTGTAATAGAGGTAGTAATTACACATTTGCCATAAGACGTATTTGTAAATATGACACCAATAATGATAACAAATAAGGAACCACAGACTGTTGATAATAGAATTGTTTGTTTTTATTCATTTTCTTTTTTTTCCTTTTTTTAATGTTATGTATGTGTTTGTTTGCTATTTTAGTTGTATAATCGATAAAGTTTGCTTTAAAAAAAGAATTAGATTCTAATTATATATGTAACCTACATATGGGGTATGATAATTGAGAATAAGTGACTTGTGCTTTGTAGTACAATATATATCACAATAACTAATCAGTTTACGTCAATCTCACTCTGGGATCTTCAGAGTCCCAGCTGAAGAGACTCAGGGCAAGATCCATAGCACTTTTTTCTGCTGCCTCCTGCAACACAAAGAGGACTCAGGTTCTTCAGAAGAACAATAAACTTAATCTCTTAACCCTATGTCTATGTCATAAATTCAGCCTATGTTCAGCATGTGTTTTGTTCTATACTGAGACCAAGAGGTTCAAAAATTATTTGTTTGTTTTAGCAATAACCACACAATACTTGAAGGCTATATTCCAAAAAAGTAAAACAAAATAACATGACTTTATGTCCATACTAATGTGTATTTTTGTGAATGGAATAGTTAATTTGTGGTCTGACAGATGAAGTTGAACCTTAAACATTCAGCTGTTCTAATCAGAATAGGAAATGGTGAGATATACTGAGAGTGCATTTCATAAACAGATAAAGTCTATAGTTTCTTACATGAGAAAAAAATAATAACTTACATGATACAAGGCTTGGGACTATATTTGTATGAATGGGGTGATTATACAAAAAGTGTTACACCATGTCATAAACATAGACAAGTCTTCAATTGTCTATCATGCTGTTTAATTTTTTTTAATGTGAAGTCTACAGTACGAGCATTTAGATTGTTATACTACTTCATAGTGCATTACAGCACTCTCGAAGCATATTACACAGTCAGCATGGTGTCTCCAACAATCTTGTTCCTCATTTTACCAAGCTTGGAAAGATGGAAGCAGTGGTGGGATTCAAATTATTTTACAACTGGTTCTGTGGGCATGGCTTGTTTGGTGGGGGTGGCTTGGTAGTCATGTGACTGGGTGGGCATGGCCAACTCAGCAAAGTGATGTGGCACCTTGCTGCGAGTGACGTTGAGTTGGCCATGCCCCCTCAGTCACATGACTGATGCTGCAGAGACAGGGTGATTTCCTATGTACCTTCCCCCCTTCCTTCGCCTTTGGGCTAACAAAAAAANCGCCTTTGGGCTAACAAAAAAAAAAAAAAAGCCCAACTAAAGATCATTATTGCCTGCAAAGTCTGCCTACCGAATGGGTTTTGTTTTGTGGTGTTTTTTGTTTGGTTTTTTGCCAGAAGTCTCTCCGAAATAAGTTTGCACCACAAAATCTTACTGTTCCTCATTGTTGCAGCACTACCTATTTCTGCTGCAGGTGCTGCTGTGGCTGTCTGGCTGCCCAAGTAAAGAACCGCACCGGTTCAGGGTGACTGTGAAGAGCAAGAGGGGAAGCTAAGGTGCTTGCCTCATAGCAGTCAACTTCGCTCTCTCTCGCTCCAGTTAGGCACTCCTGGCGTGCACAGGGAGTGTGAAGGGAGGCAGACACCACACAGATGCGTTTTAAAAGTCAGAAAACTTTGCCCAAGACTTCTCGTGTATTCAGGGGCTACACCTCTCCCAATGATGAGTTGGCGGTGACCTAACAAAAAAACTTCCAGCTCTTAAAGATTGTATTTAAGAGCACCCCCATGGAAGAAGCCGAGAATGAGAGCAAAAGTAGCGGGGGTGACAGGGACATATGATTGGTCCCTCCGCGGTCCCCTCCTGGATGACAGCCAGGGCTTTGACACATCCTCTTTTCCTTAGAGGCGTGGTTTCTGCCTCCCTTCATAATCCTTGTGGAGGGACACACACGCCTGTTACCCCCATCGACACTACGTTTGCTCTTGGCTTTCAGCTTCTTCCATGGATGTGCTCTTAAAGTTGACCTTTAAGTGGTCCACCTGCCTGCCTGGAGCCCACCCTCCCAGAACACGCTTTCTTCCTTCTCCTGGAAGACACACCTCTTCCAGCCCGGACCGGCCCAGCCAGCCAGCAGGTGGCCACATATCCAAGGGCTTCTCGCCGCCCCGCCCCTTGTTGTGCCAGCAGCCACACTGAAAAAAAGCACACCCTGTTCTATGTGCCAGGCCCAGCAAATCCTTTACAAAGCTAATAGCAATATTTTTAAAAAATATCTGCCCTCTTGCTTAATATTCTGATTCTATCCTATTCCTGAACAGTTCCACTGATTATAACTTCCTGTAGCTCTAGAGAATTAGAAAATGTACTTTAAACAACAGATTGCAAGCCTGCACCCACCAGTGCTACAATCTAAATTAAAGATACCCTGCTGACGGCCATCTTTCCCTGACTGAATGCATTCAGTAAAGGAAAGCCTACATCTGATTTTGTTATGGAATTGTTTTCTAATATTCAGTAGGTGTGTACTTTTAATATAAAACTGTTACAACATATCCTGCTCTTGCAGTGATAAAACACATGCCTTGATTTTGATATTCATGCATCACATCTTTGAGCTCAGCAAAGGACAAATGGAGACTGAATTTCTCTGTAGAGTGTTTTCTTTTTCTAACTTAAAGCAGCTCTATCATTTTAGCAGCTTCTGAAGACAGTACCGGAATGCAGATTGCTGCTGTGTTATTCTGTAATTTTAAATATGCAGACAGTGTGATTCTAATCTTAGTTCTACCAAGGGGTCTGTATTGCCTCATAGAAAGATTAATTACAGCTCACATCAATTTTGGCCTCTAGATGCCATGTAAAGAATATAACATAGACAAGGAAGCTGATGAATTTTGATTTGGTCCATCAGCAAAGAGAACAAAGGGGAGGGGACAGAATATTAAAAGGGTCCTTTTTAATAAATTGAGTTCTTAAAGCAAAATATAGATACAGTGGAGCATAAAATGGGTCTTACTAAAAGACAATCATTTCTGTAGGTCAGTTTATAAGATTAAAAGAAAATAGAGAGGTAATGTGTTCTGCATTCCTGCTGTTCAGGGTTAAAAATAATATAAGTCATAAAATATAGTCAAATTATGTTATGACATAAATGTTGTGGACTCTGTGGACAAGATGCTGTAAACTAGGGGTGCCAAATTTGATTTTATTGAGAGCTGCATCAGGATTGTGTTTGATCTTGGAGAGTTGGGGGTGGGGCATGAGAAGAGGATGTGGTCATGGTGGATATGGTGAGGGTGGGCGTGGTCATGGTAGGCATGACACAGGACTCTTGTCGTGGGTTACATGTGGTGGCCCAGTGCTAAGACAGGACTTCCCTGGTACCCTCCCTACTCTCATTATACAGGTAATCCTCATGTTACGAATGTAATAGAGCCTGCCAATTACATTTATAACCTGAGGATTCATTTGATTGAATCATGTGAAATGAATGTGATCATTCCCTGCTTTCCCCAAAGCATTTATTAATTACATGTGCAGGTCATTAAATGCACATGAGGATCTCAAACTGGGAAAGAGCATGCAGGGCCTAGTGCTGCAGCAGGCCAAGGCCTCCTGCAATCCACTGACATATCTTATGCTCCTCTGGAGTCCCCACAATTGCTTTCCTCCATCCTGTCCCACTGAGTCCCCATAGACTGGGTCTGCTTTGCTAGCATCCTAGATTCCACTTACTCCTTCCCACTCCATTTCCCATGGATTACTTACTTTCTGAAGATTTCCAGAGCTTCAGAAGAGGCTGACCCACTGGCAGAGAAGCCAAGTATTTTATTCGGATGATGGCAAAGCTGTAAACATGTGAAATCTAAGGAAAAATTTTCAACAGCTTCTGAATAAAAGACTTCAGCTTAGGGCCATATGGCCAGCAGGCCCCTGATAGTAGAAAAGGCCTGGACTGGGCCACAGCAGCCTCCTGCTTCAGGGATTGAAGTAGCAGCAGCAGCCGATCAATGAGGAATTTGCTTCTTTTGTCTCACTGGACTGAACTGCAAGCTCCAAGTTAATTGGCTGCCACACCCCAATCCCAGTCAGCGGCAAGCAGGAGGATGCTCATCATTGGCCAGACTGGGCCTAAACTAAGCTGCAGGCCTTCATGGCAGATAATCCTATTTTATTCAGATGGAGAAAGCTGTTTTCCTTACATCTCACGTTCTTACAGCTTCATGGGCTTCTGAATAAGACTTCAGCTTGTCTACCAAGTGGGTCAGCCTCTTCTGGAGCTCTTCAAAAAGTTAGGACAATAAAGCAATGGGCAATGGGTTAGGGAGGCCAGATATCATATGGCCCATATGGTTCTTGGGGGCTCAATTTCAACCAGCAATAAGCAGGGGAGGCATCTAGAGGCGCCCGTGATCCATTTTGGCTGGCAGAGTGCTGCAGGCAAAAAATGAGCCATGGGGATGCTAGTAGAGGCACCACAGACCTGTCCTTTGCTATTTTCAGGCTGGCCCAGCCCCGATCTAAACACCCCACAGGCTGAATCTGGCCTGCAGGCCTTGAATTTGACACCCCTGCTCTAAACAGTAAGTTTACCCCACTGTTTATTAGATCTAGGTGGGTTGTCAATGCTATCCAGAAGATAATCTGTAGTTGGTTATAAAGTGCTAATGATTTCTCCTCATGAAGCTATCCTTTGACTCAACAATGCTGGATAATTCAATCCTGTCTCTAACATTCCTGTGCAACAAATATAAAATATTTCTGTGATGAAATGAATTATGAGAACTGAGAAGCAGCTGTTCTCATTTCTGTCAGGTTTAAATATGTATCTGTTCTGTCCTGAGAATAGAAGTACTTGAGACCGGTGTTCATCAAACAGCTCTTTATCCTTTACTAATGACTTCATAACAGAATAGTGCCGGAGCCGCGGCAGCCCTTTTTATAGTGGCTGCTTGCGGCTTGCGGCCAATGACAGCTCTTTAAGTTTTCCCGTCATCAGGCGGGCCAATTGCAACGGTACTTTACTAACCAATCCTATCGCAGCCTGCTCGGCCAATCAGATTAAGGTATTTGGAGTATTCCAATTCTTATACACAACAGTATGTATCTAACTAGGAATATTGAAAACAACCTTCAAATATTAATATTTTGAAACCAGAAAGGGGATATGTTTCCAATATTTTGGTTCAATTTAAAAAGCAAGGATATCATATTTTGTGTGTGATTAATAATGCTTTTATTCAACATTTTGTAGCTAAAAATGTCAATGCTGTTATTCAACATTTGGTAGCCAATTAGATAGATATGTAAAATAATGCTTATTGCAGATACTGAAAACTTTCTGGCTTTGCATTACAAATAAATTACAGCGAGACATAGACAGAGAGAAAGAAGGGAGAGGGAGGGAGGAGAGAGAAAGAGAAGGAGAAAGAGAGAGACCCAACATTTACAATTGCCATTCTAGTTATTTTAAATACCAATTTACATTATTTTATCAGAGTTTTAGATATTTATTTAGTAATTGTTAGGCCCAAAAACCAAGAATGGCTTTTAATTCTTCCAAGCTTTGTTGTTGTTTTTATACACCTAAAGACATAATATTATACACCTAAAGACATAATAATATTAATATTATAAAGACATAATATTATTTATAAACCTAAAGACATAATATGATAATCCTAGATACAATATTAATTGTTCATGTCCAAGTTATTTCCTGATTTCTGATACTTTCTACTATAAATCTATAAATCGTAAGCTAAAGAATTTATTTTGAAAACTGCAAGCAGCTATATAATAGTTTTGAAGATGCAAAAATCTTGTACATTATTTTGCACATTTGTATAAGTGAGAAATATACTATCAAATATTTTTATTTTTATTATTTTTAAATGGAATGAATCAATATATTTTCCTCAAACATTCTGAGTTATTGTTAGATGATAGTACACATAATAAACTTTTAAAAAGCAATTCCTTTTTAACATGAAATTATTTTTATTGCAAATGCAACCTAAATAATAAACACAATACTGAGAATCTTACAAATATTTTATCAAATTAAAATAGATTTTGGTCCAGATACTTTTTATTTAATCATCAGTTAATTTGATACTCCATTTAATTTGATAAAGACCACAGGAATCACATCTGCTATATTAAAAACGGGAAAAATATCCATTATTTTGATTAATGTTTATCACCCAAGGCAGGTAATATTGGATAATTCAATCGCTGGTTATAGAAATATGTCACTATAATTAAATATAAGATGAAAATAGTGAATTATGGTAGAAAAATAAAGAAAAAGACAGAAAACTTATTTGACACTAACTGGATGATAATATTTTAAAGAAAAAAATATATTCATGTGACATTATTTTGAAATAAGTAGCAACTTTTAAAAACATCATGTTTCATATATTTGAATGTGAAAGTCGTTACATTTGAAAATATATTTTAAAGTATTTATTTAAAAATATATTAAAATATATTTTCAGCACTTTTTTATTTTTTTTACATTTTAAACAGTTTTATTGTTATGGCATCAAATCTTAAGCTACAATTACTTTGATAGGGTTTTTATTTCTACCTGCAAATAAGTCCTCCATTATTTTCAGGATGTTCTAGAATTTCTTCAAATAACTTTGGATAGATTTTATTATTATTTTTTTCCAATATATTTTTTTTAGTTTTTACATATCTCTTCAAGTGAGCAATGTGATTCTGGGTTACAACAAAATACATACATAGTCATAGTTACATTTCCAGCTTTCTTATCTAATTTCATATCAAAACATTATCTATTCCATTTCCCTTTTAATAAATTTTTACTTCATATTTTTACATCCATTATTCCAGGAACAAAAACATTTTCATCCTAAAATATATTCTTCATTAAATATCCCCTTTTTATTTTCATTTCCATTTTACCTATTTTATTTTACATATTTTCTTCTTTTATTTTCTCAAAGCAAACAAAAAACAAAAATCAAAGAAAACTAATATCAATATAATCATTCTTAATTATTACCTTCCAATTAAAAACAATAATTCCCCATTTACTATTTTATATGCATATATTCCCCCACATTCAGGATCCACAGGGTATTTCCCTCGATCTACAATAAGTCTTATATTTATTCCAAATATATTCATATAACCATTTCATTTTCCATTTAAAGGCTAGGTCACACCGGCCAACGGATGCAAAACGTACGTAAAAAGGACACAGCGGATGAGCAAATTTTCCATCCGTTGTTATCCGCTTCCAAAGTGCCCCAAATTTGCATAACAGAGCAGACAACAACGGAAAGGAATGGACGTGGAGAGGATGTAGCAGAGATGTAAAGCGGACATTCGTAGGAAGCCTAGCGGATGAAAGCAGATGGAAGTGGATGACACATCTGCAGGGCTTCTGGGGGAGAACAGCGAAGCGGACGCGTAGCGGAAGGAACGGATGCGTAGCAGATGCGTAGGGGATGATGCGGATAAATCACGGACGCCTATGTAGGATGCATAGCGGATGCATAGCAGATGCAAAGTGTTCACTGCGCATGCAGGAGGGAGAATTGCGTAGCCCGTGGATATAAAAGGATTGCAGCTCGCAAGCAGGTCACCCTTCAGAGGAAAGACCTGCTGCCAGAGACATTTTGAGAGAACACCATGGGGAAGAAGAGGAAGCCTGTGCCGACTCCTGCCAGCCCTGGTAAGAAGGACAGAACCACCATCCCACCCCCTGGCACTTACTCTGAAGCTGCTGGTGCTGCTGCTGGTGCTGCTGCTGCTGGTGCTGCTGCTCCTGGTGCTCCTGGTGTTGCTGCTGCTGGTGGCTTCTCCTGCTGCTGGTGCTTCTGGTGCTTCTCCTGCTGCTGCTGCTGCCTGTGGTGGACCAGCCCCAAGACCCTCAAAGCCCTGCTGCTGAAGGCCCTGAAGCCCCTACCAGAGGGAGGAAGAAGCAAGGCAAGGAGAAGGGGGAGAGGAAACAGTACTCCATTTCTGAGGACCATGAGGAGGAGGTGCTGGAATGGCTGAGGGAGAATGAGTGCCTGTGGAGGAAGGGCCACAGGCTCTATTGCGACACCAAGCAGAAGCAGGAAGCATGGAGAACAGAAGGCAGAGAGCCTGGGCTACACTTCAAATGTCCTCCTGGGGTGGTGGAAGCATATGCACACCTGGTATGGCAAGCTGCACTGAAGAGATCCGGGCAGGCGCTGTCAAGCTAACTGAGCGGGGAGCCCTATGTCATGGCCAGGTGCAGCTTCCTGTGAGGGTGAGATCCGCCACCGAGGAGCAGCCCTCTGTCAACCCTCTCCCTCAGACAGCCCCACAGAGAGCCACTCCTCTTCCAGCCAGGAGACAGCTACAGTGTCCAGGCAGGTGTCTTTGGAGGCCCCACGACAGAGACCCACACACACACAGCTGCACTCCTGTGCCAGAGGACGTGAGGGATCCCCTGTCTCAGATGGAGCAAGAGAGGCAGCCACCAGAGAACCAACGCCACACCCACCCCCAGCTCCACCTCCACAGAAAGCAGGCAGAGAGGCAGACCGGAGGGACAGAGCCACACTGTCCTCTTGGAGATCAGGGACACAATCAAGGCAAGCACAGATCTCCTCTCCCAGCTGGTCCACTTTGAAATACCATCCTCCAACCACAAGCCCTTCATCATGTACGTGGGCCAGACCCTCATGGACATGCCTGAGGCCCAGTACCAGGTGATGAAGGAGAGGATCACAGCTCTTCTGCCCACCCTCCAGGCCCAGCTGAACCTGCTGGCTACCCAGTCCAGGTCTGCTCCTCCACTCCAGGCGATGTCACAGCCCTTCCACGGATTTTCAGCAGCCCCTCGCCTACCAAGCCTTCATGTACCAGGACTTCCCACAGCAGAGGCAGCGCTTCCCAGTCCAGACCCAGGTTCCTTGGACGCCACAGACGCCTCAGCTGACCCAGATGGCAGACCAGACAGCCCACTACACCTCCTCCTTCCTCCACCCCACAGCCAAGCCCTTCCTCAGAACATCTGTCATCAGTGTTGGGCCTCACATCCCAGTCCTTGAGGAAATGTCTCTCACCTTTACGGGACTGAGTCAGCTCTCTGAGAGCTTCCTGCACACACCATCTCCTGTTGTACTCTCGGCGCCTGGCACCCCAATGGTGCCTCAGACCAGCACTTCCAAGCAACAAGCCACCTCCACAGTCCCTGGCCTTTACATCTCAGACCATGGGCACACCTCAGAGTGACTGAAAAGAGCCAGAGACTGAGTTGTTACCTGTGCTCACCTTATCTTTGCTTAAAGACACTTTACTTGGGTCATTTTGCTTTTTAATAAAGTCATACAGTTTGTTATTAATAAAGGTTATCTTTGCTTCACACACTTGGTTCATTTTTTTTACTTAAAAAGTGTTGGGGAAAACTTGGAAAAAAGGGTTAAGCCTTTGCATGCTTGTGGGATTGGTAAGGATAGCTGTGGGATGGATAGCTGTGGGATGGGTAAGGATCGCTGTGGGATTGGTAGGATAGCTGTGGGATGGATTGCTGTAGGATGGGTAATGATAGCTGTGGGATGGATAGCTGTGGGATAGATAAACCTCCAGTGCAAGCATAGTGGGACTGTATGGTCTACCCTCCGTAGCTGCCACATATGGCCCTTTATTATCAATAACAATTTAATCATTGATCCACACATTTCAACATAAACAAAGCTCTTTATTAATGCCAATTCATTGTAAGGCTACTCAACATACATGGCACAATCTCATCAGTGTGATAAGACAGGCTGAAGGAAGCATCCATTAAGCATCTACCATCCTGTCTTGGTACTCCAACTGCTCCAGCTGGGGGAGTTGCACCAGTCTTTCAGGAAGGTTGCAACTGCTTCTTTCCTCCACGTGAAGCTCTGTTTGGGGCCTTGCACCTCTTACAAGTGTCTATCAGGTTTAGTCCTTGCCTCCATTCACCAGGCTCCATTCCCTCTGCCTTGTTGATGGTCCACAAGTCTGTTTTGCAACACTGGGTAGCGGGTGCACATGAGATTGTGCAGGATGCAGCAAGTTTCCACGATGCTCCCCACAGTCTGTGGGCGATGCTGCATGGTGGTGAGAAGTACCTGGAACCTGTTGGCGAGGATGCCAAAGGCGTTCTCCACCACCCGTCTTGCCCTGACAGACTGTTTGTTGAAGATCCTCTCTTATAGGTGAGGAGTCTGGAAGTGTAGGGCTTCATGAGGTAGGTTCTGAGGGAGAAGGCGTCATCACACACGATGAAGTAGGGCACATCATGTGTGTCGTTGTTAGGGGGTCTGGATCTGGGAAACCATGATGAGGTTGCGTTCCAGCCCACCCTTGAGGTCACTGGCATTGTATATCTGGGCATCTGAAGCTGACCCCATTGCCTGAGGCATCGATGTATATGAACTTGTAGTCAGCATCAACCATGGCAAGAGGGATGATGCTGAAGAAGCCCTTGTAGTTGAAATAATTGGACCCTGAGTTGGGTGAGGCTTTGCAGGCCTATATGCTTCCCATCTATGGCTGCCAACGGTGTGGGGAAAGTTCCACCTCTGATACCACTGTCCTGCAACTTTCCTCCAGCCTTCTTCAGTGGAGGGGCACTGGAGGAGCTCTTCAGGTATTCTTCGATGATGGCCTGCACCACTTCTCTGACCACATGCTGATGGTGTTGTGTGGCACCCTCCAGGCGTACTGCATGCTCCTGTACGTGGTCCCTGAGGCCAGGGGGCACAGAGTCAGTGCCACCTTCAGCCCAGGGTCCAGGCTGGGATGGAAGTTGGTGTTTGCCTTGGTCAACTGGGTCTCAGCCGCTCACAACTTCGTCAAACATGGGTGGCGGCATCCTCATGAAGTTCTGGAATGCACAAGAGTCTTCGTTCCTAAGCTCCACCATCAGCTTGTTATTACAGTTCCGTACTCGCTCTTCCCATCTATGGCTCCAACGGTGTGGGGAAAGTTCCACTCTGATACCACTGTTCTGCAACTTTCCTCCAGCCTTCTTCAGTGGAGGGGCACTGGAGGAGCTCTTCCAGGTATTCTTCGATTGATGGCCTGCACCACTTCTCTGACCACAATGCTGATGGTGTTTGTGTGGCAAACCTCCAGGCGTTACTGCATGTTTCTGTACATGGTCCCAGAGCGCAGGTGGTGCAGAGTCAGTGCCACCTTCACTTGAGGGCCAGACTGGGATGGAAGTTGGTGTTTGCCTTGGTCAACCTGGGTCTCAGCCGCTCCAACCACTTCGTCAAACATGGCTGGTGGCATCCTCATGAAATGCTAGAATGAAAGAGTGTCTTCATTCCTCAGTTCCACCATCAGCTTGTCATACAGTCCAAACTCCGCTCTTCTCCCGATCTATCGTCGACCCCAGACAGTTTCTTGGACGTCTCCTTCTTCTCTTTGCGAAGAAAAGGTGAAACAGTCTGAAAGGGCTTGGTTCTGGTGTTGAATGATGGCGGCTACCAAAAGAGTGTGCGATGATCCATGGTGGAGATCAATGGATGATGTGGAAGACAAGAGCAAGGCTGAAGAGGTCTGCACACCAGGCCTGCTGGAATGAAAGTTGAGATCCAGGTGATTTCCTCCCCTTTTTATTGGAAATGTCAGTCTTCCACTAGTGTCCTTCCACATACTTTGGCATCATCCCAGACATCCTAAATATCTGAGATACGTCCCAGCATACGAATGTTTGTCCGTTTTAATGCTTTCTATATGAGATGCATCCGCTTACATCCTTTCTATGTCCGTGCTACTAACGCTGTGTGGACGTTCCGCATACCTTTCGCTTCCTCCCTCTTCCACTGGAGGGGATGTGAGTTGCACGGATGTCCAGAGGATGCTGAGAGGATACATCGGACATGTAACGGATCTGACAATGGATGTAGAAACGTTTGTTGTCCGTGATGTGTTGCGGATGTAGATCGTACACGGCGGAAAAGTTTATCGCTCAAAAAGTTTTGTGCAGCCTCAAAACTTTTTGAGCAGATGTTATAGCAGTTGATGGATGTTTTACGGATAGAGCGTAATGAAACACGTACGCAGTGAGTACAACTAACGGATGCATCGCATTTTCCAATGGATGGCAAGCTTTTTTGTCTGTTTTACATCCTCTTTGCATCCGTTGGTTCAGTGTGACAGGGGCTTAACCAAATTTTACATATGGAATTATGTTTAATTACCGTTCATCACCTTTTAAATCATAATATAGTAATCTCATTTCAGATACTTTACTTTACAATATAATCTTTTATAATTTACTATATTCTTTGTTTTTCTAACATCATGTGTATAATCAATTTCATTTTCTATTTCCTATTTAATATAGTATAGATAAAAGAAAAAAGATTTAATAACAATACAACAAACAATAATCATTTCTCTTACTCTATAATCATTTTTCTCATCATATAATTATATTATATTCTTGCAGTGAATTTCTTATCCCCCTTGAATTCCAATTAAGCTTATTTCTGTATTTTAAAAAATAATTCCCAATAAACTTTAAACTTCAACCCTCCCTAATCTATATTTCTAAAATACCAAAATACATTTCCTTGTGGGATTCTCCCATCTATTTTAATTTTAACCATCATCTCTTAGTCTCTTGGTCCTGTAATTTCTCCTCATTCTGGCCTGTTTCTTTTTTCTCAGTTTTTTCGATCCTTTCTTAACTCCTCTTTTTCCCCTATTATCATTCTTGTTTTCATCTCCCATTCACTTATTTTCCCCTTTCCGTCTCCTGATATCTCTTTTGCAGTTTCTTTTTGTATGGCTTCTTCTTCTTTTGTTTAGTCTTGGAAATATTTTCTTTTGTTTATCATGTCTGTCATTAAAGTCTTAGTTTTAATTCCTTTTGTGTCTTTGTGCAATGTCCATTGTTTTTTTTGCTCTTTTGAGCTGGTTTCCTCTTTTTTTAATTCCTTTGGCTTTCTTTGTTCTTCTGTGATCTGCATAGCTATTTCTAATTTTTCTGCCAATATATTCCATAGTTCCATGATTTTTTATTCCCCTCACACTTTGTAGTTCAGATCTGAGTTCTTTGCACAATTCATTCATTTTGCCAATTAAATTGTTCTGTATCTTATTAAAAAACCAGTGTCTTTTACTTTAATCTTTGTCAAGAATGTCTATTTCTCTTAGTTTCTGTTGTTAATCCTTCTGTTTCCTTATCACACCAAGCAATCCCAAGATAATATCTTTACTTGTCCCTTTGCTGTAGTCTTTTTTGTGTTTCTGGGGTTATTGTTATATTATACTCTTTTATTTTATTTCCAAGTCACACCTTTAAAAGATCAGTAATTTTCCATGGAATCAAAGAAAAAATAATTCCTTTAATCATTAGGTGACACTCTTACGTCAGCTTTAACTTTCCACCTTTTAAATTTCTTCTTTTGTAATGTTTGCGTTAACTCCGCTAATTTTCAATCATTAACTTTTATATCTTTTATGTATGATCAATTCCACCATTCTAATCAATGCCTAATTAGTGCCAATTTCTGCACTGTAATCCAAATTCAGTTTCCTATTCTATTATTGGTAAAATTTCTCTGAGTAGTATCACTTCTCTTAAAGTCCTTTTATAGTTCAATTTTTTTAACCTTACAATTTTCCTCTTTCTTTCCAATTGCTGCTTCCACAATTTTTAAATGAGGAATCTTTCCTTCTATGCCCCGGGGTTGCCTTGAAAAGTCCAAAGTATTTCATCTGGTCACATACCGCTCATTTCACCACTCCAGCACCAACTTAATTCCCAGATAGATTCCCATTTTCAGGGCAGCCATTAAAGACCACTGCTCTAGCCTGTCTTTGGGGGAGGGGTGTTCCTAGCCATGGAGTTGAGATGCGGCCCCTTGATCCAGCAGGTGGTCTTCCCCTTCCTCTCCACCCTTCTAGATGGATCTGGTCGTGTTTGGAAGCCTTCAACACATAGAGCATGGGTTGAAGCAATGCACGATCACATTGCTTCAATGGAAGCACTGGAAGTCCCACTTTGGATAGATTTTTAGTATTTAATAATATTGATATAAAAATTGAATGTATTTTCAGGTATGCATTTCATATATGTATAACATATATAAGAAATATTTAGAGCATTTCTTTTAAAATATATAGAAAGATACAGGTATAATATTCTGCAGCTCCCATTTCTGCTTCTGTTGCCTATTCTGCAAAAGTCCATGGAAATAATTTCATAGTATGATTTCCTTAGATATTTAATGAAAGATATTAGAAAGCCAGAAAACTGAAGATTTCTGAAGTGATGAATTTTTAGTTAAATATTATATATTCCTTACAAAAGATCTTTGATGAAGTCTTCTATTTTTCTTCTGTTTTGGAAAAAAAAATAAAAGAAATTTATTTTCTATCAAATAGAATGAGAATATCTGTTTGCTGTATGTTAGTCTATAATAACAATAAAGATTGCTATGTTATGCTGCTTATTTGTGAGAATGTAAAGTCCTTTCCTTCAAACGAAAGGTTACAAAGAACCATGCACTTTGGTTGGTTGGAATTAGTTTTGGATATCCTCATTGTTCCTTGGGTTTGTTTTCCATTTTTCCAAATAATATGCAAGATATTTTGCATATCAAGCATGTTTTTTCCTTTAAAAACATGGATACTATATATCTCAATAAAGGATAGCAAATACTAAGAACTATTCTTAAAATTAGAGATTTTTATCTTAAAAATACATTATTTCATTATTGAATCCTTATTTTTCTTTCATTGTTAAATGTATGGGATATATTTATCACAAAAAATTCTTCGTCTTATTTTTTCATCCTTAATACATTTAATTATTTAATAATTTTAATTATGCTTTAATGTATCTGTTACATATTAGCATACTCCAAATACTCTATTCCTATTAGTCCACAAATACTTGAATCTGATTGATGTTCTACTCGACGGTGATTGGTCAAAAATAAGTAGCATATGATTGGCTGCCCCAGCGGCGGGAGAATCAAGGAGCCGTCATTGGCTGTGAGCCGTGAGCAGCCTCTCTATAAAAAGGGCTCCAACGGCTCCTGGTTCAGACAGAATCTAGCAACTAATAAAAGAGCTGAAGTTACTCTGGTCTCGAGTCTCATTCTTCGTGAACACAACACTGGTGACAAAGGTGGGATTCTGAGACAAGGAGACCAGTGAGCACGTGGCAACGAGAACCGAGCAGACGAAATGGCCAGAACCAGCTCGCCACCCGCATCATTCAATCCAGTGATGGAGGACTGGGAATCATACAACAGATTCCTCATATTCCTTAAGAGCAACGACTTACAAGGAATCTCCGACAACAGAAACAAAGCTGTGTTCCTGATGCACTGTGGGCCCACAGTGTTCAAGATGGCCAAGGCATTGGCCAAACCAGAGGACGTAAAACAGAT
>BHFT01007067.1:0-36615 GCA_004320025.1 Laticauda laticaudata | reverse complement strand
GGATGTCTATTTATGTCAGTGGGAATTACTATCAATTTCTTATTCATCTCTTCTTCTTAAATTCCCAGTCAATTAATATGCAATATGAACCCATTCGTTTCCTTTCCTTTCTCTTTTGCTGCCTTAAGATCTATTTTAGAAAGTTTATCTTCTAAATTCAGGTTCCAGGTATCTATAGATGGTTCTCATGCAACTGGTCAGTCATTTCCTCTTTAACTTCTCCTGCCATCTTGTCTGGTTTGCGCGTTTTCTTTGACATTCTTCTATTGACCAAATGACCAGCGTGGCCATTTCTGACCACCGCTGCAACTGCCTTTGGGAAAGGAAGTAATGGCCAGCCAAGGAGGAGAGATGTGGCTCTCCTCAACCCTGCTGACAGCTCCCCCTTCTTCACCACCTCTATGGGGTGGCTTCAGCCCTGAATCCAGATGGTGAGCATGGATCAAAACTGTGCATGATTGTGGATTTTGGTCCATTGCCGAAGAAGCCCAAATCAGTAGTCCAGAAATATTTTCATAGATATTTAATCAGAGATTCCTTATTGTGTAATTGGATTAAAATTAGGAAAAACACTATATAAAGATTCCAATTTGGATATCAACAATGGAAGCGATGATTCACACCAATAATTTATACATGAATAAGATGATAAAACATAAAGATTTTGCTAGATATACAAGGAAATTTGAAAACATGGCAGGACCTCCAGGAACAAGGACTACAAATTGATCAGTGGGCTTATCTCTAAGTGCCGAACAGGTATAGACAAGATATGAAAGAATATGGAATTCATGTGAAACTACAACAATTAGATAAAATTTTACTAGGCCCAGACAAAAAAATATAACTAAATTTTATAACTACTTATTGGATATAGAATTAGAGGAAGAGATAGTATGATAGCCTGGAGCTGAAACATTGGTCGTAATATTAGTCTAACAGAATGGGAGAGTATTTGGAACAGGAATAATAAAATTACAAAATTGGCAACATACAAGAAAAATAACTATAAAATGTTCTATAGATGGCATCTTCCCCCTTCGAGACTGGCACAGATGTACCCCAACATGAGCCCGATGTATGCAAAAAAATGGATGGTATACATACTACCACATGTGGTGGTCCTGCACAAATTCTCAAAAATACTGGCTGAGAATAAAAAAATAGTTGGAAGAAATTATGAATGAACAAATTGAAAACCAGAATTGTTCTTATTAGGGATATTTAGGGAAAATATGCAAAAAATGTTAAATACATAATACTACATATACTGACTGCAGCCAGATTGGCCTATGCTCAATGTTGGAAACAGCACTACACTTCACCAGAGGAATTGATAATTCAAAAGATAATGAGTTGTGCAGAAATGGATACATTAACCATAGCCCTAAAAGATAAAGAATCATCAGAGTATTACACAATTTGGGATTATTAGTATGAATGAACTGAGTGAAGACAGACTATATAGTAAACCATAAAGGAAGATAAGCAGCAATTGTAATGAATATATATTTGCATAAGATATCAACTGTAAACATTGCACAAAAATAATGTTACAAATGGGAAATCACAATCTGTCGTTGTTGAAACCTTTTAATTTTTTCTTCTATGTTGTTTTGTTTTAATTGATAAAATCAATAAAGTTTATTTTTAAAAAATGTCAATGACATAAGTTTAATAATTAAATAAGCTACAGATTGCCTCTAAAAGAAATGAAGCAGGTCTTGCCTTCACTTATATTTAGCTTGCTTATTTCAATTGATTACACAAATTTCTGAAGGGGAATTGCTTTGTTTAATTGTTTTGCTGTTGTTTTTAAAGTTATGTTAGGTCGCTTGCTTTTTATATTTGCCTTAGTTGATTTAGATTGTATGTTATTTGGAATGGAGACTATCAGTCTCTCACGTTGTGTGTATAAATGTGGAAAAATAGAAAGGACTGTAGGTTCTTAATTTGTTATAATATCCGATGAACTATGTCAAGATAAAACTTTGTTACACAATTTTGCTACTTTAAGCAACATATTCATTTTATTTGAATAAAAGTAGTGATGCTTCTAGCAGAGCTAACAATTGGGTTTTTAGTTTCCACTATGCTGAGAAAGCAGATTCTGTTTCCAACAAAAAGGATCACTTTGATCCATGATTGAATTGTGCTTTCTCCTGTAGGCATGGGAACACAGTAAATTAGGGTTTTTTTTTAAATTGCTTGTGAATAAAACCTAGCTAAACATTTAATCTTCCATTGTTCAGCATAGATATGCAGGTTTAAAGTAAGATTGCAGTCAATCTAAAAGCGATGATGGGGAAGGAAACTAAAAGGGCTCCCAATGTGATTTCTTAAATTAAAAAAACAGCATAGTTATATATAGTTGATTAGGAAAACCACTATCATTCTATTGTAGATTCTTTTCCTATTAATTGAACAAAAGCTATTATTTAATTATCATCTAGTCCTGATGAGTAAACATATTTTAATATAAATTTTGATCATGCCTTGGTTGCTCACATGCCCTCAGAGCAACCTTCTCTAATCTAATAGTGCATTCATACTGCATTGAATTACAGTTCCATTGTCTCTGTTGGAATGGGATTTGAGAATTGCAGTTCAACAGACACAGAGGCAAAGAATGAGAAAAGTTAGCATAGAAGATGGATGACTACATGCATAGACACAGAAAGAAATGCATTGTTCAAAAGTTCAAAGAAATTGAGACTATAAAAAAAACTAGATTGATTTGTGCAAGATCATTACTCAGAGATCATGAAATGATTCTCTTTTTTGTAAATAGATTACAGCAAGAATAATTTAACAGAAGTCCATTGTTTTGATATTCTTAAAGGAAGGGAACACTTCTTCATTTTGAAACACAGTAAAATATTCAGATCCAAGGGCAAAATTTTTGATTCAGAAAATTCAAATCTATTGAAATAGTAACAGTATCTCATTATAAGTACCTTTGTCAAATTTGTGCAACTTTTTTTGATTGGGAACTTCACTTTATTTTTCAGCCTCCCAAGTTTACAAAACAGATGCCTTAAAGTGCTAAATGAAAAAGAGCCTAATTTAACTACATAAATGGAATGCATGTCTGATTTATTTTTCTCTGTAGCAGCCCAATGAAATACTGAATGTTTGCGAAAGGTATGTTTTTATTTTATTCTGAACCTTTATCTAAGGCAGGGATGCCCAACCTCTGCTCCATGGAAAGGGGCTGGTCTGTGGCATGCCAGAAACTGGGCAAGCAAGAAAAGATCCATTTGTAGGATGTAGACATGCAAAACCGGTATAGTCCACAGTGGTCCAAAGGTTGAGGGCTGCTGATCTAAAGCATTTATCTAAAGAAATATATTTTCCCTTGAATCAAAATTCAATACCATATTCATTAGTACTACATATGGAAGAATTCTTTATAAAACACAAAGGTGTAAAGAGATAAAAATCACTCAAAGGTATGAAGAAATGCAGTGCTTGGCTCAATGAAACTGCAATGCCCTATGTGTGTGTATGCATGTGTATGTTATGTGTAAGAGAGAGAAATAATAACAAACATTATATCCCTTCCAATCCCTTTTCTCAATATTAAACACTGAGGCCAATTGTTTCAGTCTTTTTGTTAGATTTTAATTAACTAACTTTAATGTGGACATCACATAACTCCAACTGACTGAGCAAACCCACAAAATCAAAAGAAGATAGGATCTGGTCACAATAGACAAAATAATAAACACACTAGTTAATATATGAATGCATTGAAGACGTTAACTACCCTGCAATCATTTGTCTAAGAGAAAAGAAACAAGATCAGAAAATACTAATAACCTATCAAACATTTCTGGAAGTATTCTATTTATAAGAACAAATCCTGAGAATTCTAGATTTATAATCATAGGTTAAATCTTGCAATCTCGACTTAAAACAAAATTTATATTTCTGGAACTTGAAAATGTTTAAGTGCAAAAGTAATTTAGAGAGTCATATAGAATTTTTAAATTTAAGATCATTTTTGTGCCAAAAGCTTTTTTGGACTCAGGTTACTTCATAGGACTGCAAAAATATTTGCCATCACAAATATGTGAACATTTGATGCCAGAAGTGCTGGTAGTGGATTTACTGAAATAGATTCCATGGTTATTGTACAAAAACTTCTAGAAGTAGACTAATTGTATCATCCTTCTTTCTTTGAATTTGGGACATTATTTTTTAAAAATATTTATTTTAAAATTCAGAATCTCAAAAGTAATAAATTAACCAAATCCAGACTGATTTTGAAAGTAGATAGAGTACTGTTCTATTCTGAACTTTTGATTAAAGTCCTACTGGATCATGGAAGGTGGGATAAGGTAAGAAAATAAATTGCAGTCACATACACATTCTTCATCTCTTTTTCTGACTCTGTAATCCCTTAATTCAGAGTAGAACCAGGGTGATTGGGATCAAACTGATTGCTTACTGGCCAGAAGCCCATCCTGATATCATGCAGAGTTTAAATAATATTTTTTCTTTGCATCTTAAGAGACAAACATCTGCTTCTAGGTAGGATTGAACTCTCAACCTTCCAAATGGAAGGCAAGTGCCTTCATCACCAGGCCACCAGGCCAGTTATTTAATTAGGTCTTCATCATGGCAGATATTTCTGTTTGTTGGAAGATTTCATAACTTTGATTGGATATTGAAAGAAAGAAGAGTAGAAGGAACACTCCCCTCCTCTATATTCCTAATCTTTATCCTAGTTTTCAGTACAAATACAAATGTAGCATTGCTAGCCACAGGGGAGAGGGAACAAGTACCAGCATCTGATGTTAATGAGATGGGCTGAGAGGAATCCATAATGTAATGTATATTACATTGTAATGTAATATACATTACATTATGGATTCCTCTCAGCCCATACACATTGTAATGTATATGGGGCCATGATAACTATATGCAGGATGTTGGTATAAGAAATTATGAAGCAGATTCAGGCATTTGGGAACTAATCAAGTTATTATGAATAATTAAAAACCATTACTATTAAAGAATATTTTACAGTCCATGTCTGCTTTTATTTTAACTTTTTATTTTTCAGCATTTGCATTTCTTTTTTTGTACTGGTGCACCTTAAAATTACTTATTAAATTACCTGTTTGTAGTATTTGATAAGAATTAATAATATTACAAAGACTGGAGGAAAAAAAGCACATTGCAATGTACATAAATTTCATTCAGACAACTTGGCATGACTCCAAAGAAATGTATGTTTCACCTTCAAACAGAAAATGGAATATTTTTCCATATGTATATTGGAATACTTTTCTATATAAAGTTTCATCACATTTCAGTCACTGCTGGTAATCCTTGACTTAAGACCACAATAGAGTCCAACATGAGCCTTGGTGGCGCAGTGGTTAGAGTGTAGTACTGTAAGCTACTTCTGCTGCAACCAGCTGCCTGCAATTTAGCAGTTTGAATCTCACCAGGTTCAAGGTTGGCTCATCCTTCCGAGGTAGGTAAAATGAGATTGCTTTTTATATTAAGACTGTTGTGGGCAATATGCTGACCCTGTAAACCACTTAGAGAGGGCTGTAAAGACTATAAAGCAGTACATAAGTTTAAGTGCTATTGCTATTTCTATTTCTGTTGCTAAGCGAGACAGTTAACAACATTTTGCTCCATTTTATAACCCTTCTTGATACAGTTGTTAAAGGAGTTACTGCAATTTTCAAGTTAGGAACATGATTATTAAGTGACTCTGGCTTCTCCATTGACTTTGTTCGTCAGAAGGTCCCAAAAGATTGAGCCAGCAACTATCCCTTCAACCATCTTAAATATGAATCAGTTGCCAAGCATCTGAATTGTGAACAGCAGTGCCAAGCGGCAGTGTGCAGCAGTAGCCAAAAAAGCTAATGCAATCCTAAATTGCATTAACAGAGGGATACAATCAAGATTAAGTGAGGTACTAATACCACTCTATAAAGCCTTAGTAAGACCACACCTAAAGTACTGCATTCAGTTTTGGTTACCACATTATAAAAAAGATGTTAAGACTCTAGAAAAAGTGCAGAGAAGAGGAACAAGGATGATTAGGGGATTGGAGACTAAAACATATGAAGAATGGTTGCAGGAACTGGCATGGCTAGTCTAGAGAAGAGAAGGACCAGGGGAGACATAATAGCAGTCTTCCAATATTTGAGGGGCTGCCACAGGGAGGAAGGGCTCAAGCTACATTCTAAAGTGCCTATAGGCCAGACAAGGAATAATGGGTAGAAACTGAACAAGGAGAGATTTAACCTGGAAATAAGGAGAAACTTTCTNCATCACTTGAGAACTTCAAGAAGAGATTGGACTGCCATTTGTCAGAAATGGTGTAGGGTCTCCTGCTTGGGCAGGGGGTTGGATTAGATGACCTACAAGGTCCCTTCCAACTCTGATTATCAGTTTTCTGTGATCATGTAACCATGGGGATTGGTGCAACGGTCATAAGTATAAAACTTATACAAGTCACTTTTTTTCAGTGGTTTTGTGACTTCAAACAGTCACTAAATGAACTATTGTAAGATGACGACTACCTGTATTGCCATGACAGTGAAAGTTGAGCAAAATAACAAGTAATGTTTGTCATAGTAATATACTCACCTTTCTTTCAAGACTGTCTTCTCCATCTGTAGAGCTGATGCTGTCACCAAGTCTTGTTCGGGTTGGCCGTGACCTTTTGTTTTTAACTGAAAGCTGCAAACGAGTTTTCACAGCTTTAGAGTCCAATCTTTCTGTTTCAGGGACTGCTTCATTGAAATCTTTTGGGAAAAAACAACAACACTCAACTGTCTCAATACTCAGCAATATCCTACATGATAGGATGCACAGAATGAACAATATTTTAGTGATATAGAGCAAGAGTCTCCAACCTTGACAAGCTGGGAAATTCTGGGAATTGAAGTCCACCAGACTTAAAGTCTCCGAGGTTGGAGACCCCTGATTATAGAAGAAGTAATTTATCTTTGCACATGGTCATCAAAGTGAATTCATCATTTGTTGCATGGAAATTAAAACTGTGTTAGAAAATGTTGAGACATCCTGATGGTTTTTTAAAAGCTAAAGAATAAGTTTTTATTTAAAAATTAACATATGCTAAATCCTTGGTGATAAAAATGTAATTTAGATAGGTATTTTTCCAGAGAAATGTTGTTTAGCTTAGTTTATTCCAGAGTGGAAGACAATGAATGATTATTTGTATTCTAAGAAATGTAAACCACTCTAGATACTAGGGCATCACCCCTATTGTTCTTATAATTCATTAAATTGATTTCTATTTATTTAGTTTGGTCAAGTTGTTAAAGCATGAGAAGTGGGAGACTGAATTCAAGTCTCATGTTAAGGGCCTGTCACATAGGCCGACGGATGCAAAAAGTATGTAAAAAGGACACAGTGGATGAGAAAATGTTCCATCCATTTGTTATCGCTCTCAAAAGTGCCTCCAAATTTGCATAAACAGACAACAACGGAAAGGAATGGACGGGGGAGGCTGTAGCGAGGATGTTAAAGGCGATGCTCCACAGAAGCCTAGTGGATGGAAGCAGATGGAAGTGGATGGCACATCCGCAAGGCTTCTGGGGAACAGCACGCACGAGACCCGCAGCGGAAGGAACGGTTGCAGAGCGCGTGCCTAACGGATACAGCGAGGCAATCATCAGAAAGCCTGCGGATGCATAGTGGGATGCGTAGCGGATGCAAAGCTTTCACTGGCATGCGGGGAGGATGCATTGTGTCAGCCCCCCGCGGAATTTAAAAGGATGCAGCTCGCAAGCAGGTCACTATTCAGAGGAAAGACCTGCTGCCCAGACACATCCTCCAGCCAACAACCATGGGGAAGAGAGAGGAAGCCTCTGTCGTCTTCTGCACACCCTGGCAAGAAGGACAGGGCACCCATCCCACCCCCGGCTCTGACTCTCCTTCTGCCTGGGGCTTCTTGCTGCTCAGGCTGACTCTGCTGGTGCTGGGGCTTTGCGGTGCTGTCATCTCTCGCTGCACTCCTGTGTCCCTGTCTTACTCTTCGGCTTGGCTACTGTCTGTGTCTGCCCTCCTGCGTGCCTGTGCTCTGCTCTGCTGGCTGCCCCCCTGGTCCTCTGCTGGTGATGCTGGTCCTGCTTTGCTGCTACTGTTGTGCTGCTGCTGCTGCTGGTGGTAGTGTGGTGGAAAAACCCTAGAACCTGAATAGCCCCTCTAATGAGGGGCCCAGAAGGCCCTGCCAGAGGAGGAAGAGGCATACGTGAGAACGGGAAGGAGAGCAATACTCCATCGAAGAGGAACAATGAAGGATGAGGTGCTCGAATGGCTGAGGGAGAACGAGTACCTTTGGCCGGAAGGGACACAGGCTCTATCGAGACCCAAGAGGAAGAGGCGGCTTGGAGAGAGAAGGCGGAGAGCCTGGCTACACTTCAGAGGTCCTCCCTCGGTGGTGGAAGCACATGCACACGGGTACAGGGAAGCTGCACCTCAAGAATTCTGGCCAGACCATGCGATATGCCACGCTGACTGACACCATGAGTGTGCAAGTGCAGGTTTTGGAGGGTGATATATCGCCACTGAACAGCGGCCCTCCTTGTCTACCCCTCTCTCAGGCAGCCCACAGAGAGCCAGTCCTCTTCTGGCCAAGAGTCAGTTGCTGTGTCCAGGCAGGTATCTGTGGAGCGTCCCACGACGGAGACCCCCCCGACAGCTGCACTCCCCGTGGGCAGAGCGCATGGAGGACCCCTGACCCACTGGGAGCAAGGAGAGGGCACTTCCCACCAGGAGACCGACATCCACACCCATCCCCAGCTCCACCTCCATAGAAAGCAGGCAGAGAGCCAGACCGAAGGGCAAGTCACACGTGTCCTGCTGGAGATCAGGGACACCATCAAAAGCAGCGTAAAATCTCCTCCTCTCAGCCTGGTACACACGCCGACACACCCTTCATATTCCTACATCAACCAAACCCTCATTGACATGTCCGAATCACAGTACTAGGTGATCAAGGAGAGGATAACCAGGTTCTTCTGTACAAGCCCTCCAGCAGCTCCCTCTCGCACCCATGATCCAGAGCATGCTCCTCTCTCCATGCGAAGTGGATGTCACAGCCCTTCCAATCCTAATTTCCACGCGCCTCCCCTCACCCAAGGCTACGGCTACCAGGAGTTTCAGCAGCACAGGCAGCCCTTCCCCAGTCCAGGCACAGGTACATTCGATGCCCACGATGCACCGATGCCACCGGAGAGCCACATGCCGAATGCTCCACCCACGGCCTCACCTCTGCGCTGCAACCGTGCAGACCCAGCTACACTCTCCACTCTCACCTCCTCAGCCAAGCCTGCCTCAACATCTGTCCATGCGTCTTTGGGACTGACACCCACAATGACAGTGGACTCTCTCAACATCACGGGGCTGATGCCAGCTCTCGTGAGAGCTCGTCACAGAGAGTCGAGTGCCCTGGTTCTCTCTCGGGGCCAGGCACCAATGGCGCCTCAGACCAGCACTCCAGCCAGCGCTCTCAGCACCTGGACCCTTCAACCCTGATGATGGGGCATGCCTCAGAGTGACTGAGAAGTGCGAGAGCTTGCACTTATTTGAGCGGGCGCTCTTCTTGACTTTAGACGCTGGCATCTTTTTCTGGGGTCATTTTGTTTTTACAGTTTGTTAATAAAGTTTATCTTTGCTTCACACACTTGGTTCATTTATTTTAGTAAATTAAAGTCTTGGTGGAAACTTTTAGAAATGGTTTAAGCCTTTGCATTTGTGGGATGGGTAAGGATAGCAGTGGATGGACAGGGATACCTGTGGGATGGGTAATAGCTGTGGGATGGGCAGGGATACCTGTGGGATGGGCAGGGAAACCTGTGGATGGGTAATAGCTGTGGGATGGGTTAGGATAGCAGTGGGATGGGCAGGGATACCTTTTGGATAGGTAATAGCTGTTGGGGTGGGTTAGGGATAGCAGTGGGATAGATAAGCCTCCAGTGCAAGCATAGTGGGACTGTGTGGTCCACCCTCCCAGGTGCCACAGCCTATGGCCCTTTATTATCAATAACAGATAATATATTCATCACACATTTCAACATAAACAACAACTCCTCTATTAAATGCCCTGTTCATTGTAGGGCCACTCAACATACATGACACAATCTCATCAGTGTGATGAGACAGGCTCAAGGAAGCATCCATTAAGCATCTACCATCCTGTCTTGCCACTCCTGCTCCGGCTGGGGAGTTGCACCAGTGTTTCAGGAGGTTGCGCTGCTTCTTCCCTTCACGTGAAGCTCTGTGGGGCCTTGCACATTCTCATATCTATCAGGGTCACCCTTGCCTCCATTCACCAAGCTCCATGTCCCCATTGCCTTTGTTGGTGGTCCACGAGCCTGTTCTGCAACACTGGGCGTAGCGGGTCGCATGAGGTTGTAGGATGCAGCAAGCTTCCACGATGTTCCTCACGGTCTCTGGGCGATTATGATGGTTGATAGCCACCTGTTGTGCCAGGATGTCAAAGGCGTTCTCCACCCGGCTTGTCTGGACAGCCTGTAGTTGAAGAATCCTTCTTCACGGGTGAGGCATCTGCAAGTGTAGGGCTTCATGAGGTAGGTTGTGAGGGAGAAGGGTCATCCCCACGATGAAGTAGGGCACATCTTGTGTGTCATTGGGCAGGGGTCTGGATCTGGAAAGCCCATGATGAGGTTGTGTTCCAGCCCCTCCTTGAGGTGACTGGCATTGTATCCCTGGACATCTGAAGACGAGCCGTTGCCTGAAGCAACGATGTACATGAACTTGTAGTCAGCATCGACCATGGCGAAGAGGATGATGCTGAAAAGCCCTTGTTAATTGAATAAGTGGACCCCGACTTGGCTGGAGCTTTGCAGGCCACGTGCTTCCCATCTATGGCTCCAACGGTGGGGGAAGTTCCACTTCTGATTACCACTGCTCTGCCAACTTTCTTCCAGCCTTCTTCAGTAGAGGGGCACTGGAGGAGGTCCTCTCAGGTATTTTTTCGATGATGGCCTGCACCACTTCTCTGACCACAATGCTGATAGTATTGTGTGGCACCCTCCAGGCGTACTGCATGCTCCTGTATGTGGTCCCTGAGGCCAGGTGGCGCAGAGTCAGTGCCACCTTCAGCCAGGGTCCAGGCTGGGCCAGAAGTTGGTGTTTGCCTTGGTCAAACCTCGGTCTCAGCCGCTCCACAACTTCGTCAAAACATGGCTGGTATGGCATCCTCATGAAGTTCTGGAATGCACGAGTGTCTTTTTCCTCAGCTCCACCATCAGCTTGTTATACAGACTATGGCTCTTCTCACAATCCCATTTCAGACCAGACACTTCTTGGCCGCCTCCTTTTCTTCATGTAGAACACAGGTGAAAAAGGCCTGTAGAGGCTTCGCTCATTGTAGAATGATGCGGCTACCAAAAGGAGTGTGTGACGATCCATGGGGAGCAGTGACTGAATGGTGTGAAAGAGCCAAGAGCCAAGATGAAGGCTGAAGAGGTCTGCAGACAGAGGCTGCTGGACTGAAAGTGAGATCCAGGTGATTTCTCCCCCTTTTTATAGGAAAATATAGGTTTTCTGTCATTTGTTCATTTGCATCCTCTATGACATCCCTGCAAGACATCCTAAATATCCAAGAACGTCCCCTATACGAACGTTTTTACCATTTTAATGCTTTGTATGCGAGCTGCAACCGCTTTCATCCTTTCTACGTCCGTGCTACTAACGTTGCGTGTCCGTTCTGCGTCCCGTTTCGCTTCCTTCCCTGTGTCCATTCTTCCGCTGGAGCGGATGCGAGTTGCACGGAATGCCGCAGCGGATGCCTACTGGATATAGCGGATTGCATAACGGATGACAACGGATGTATAACAGATGTTCTCCGTATTGCGTAGCGGATATATAACGGACGCATATGGAATACTTTTTCCGCTCAAAATGTTCTGTTGCAAGTCAAAACTTTTTTGAGCAGATGAAATGTCAGTTAAACGCGCATGCTAGGAGGATACGGATGCTGGACGGATAGAGAGTATGAAAAACAGACGCAGTGAGTACAGAACGGATGCATCGCGTTAACCAATGGAAGGGAAGTGTTTCTCTCCGTTTTACATCCTCTTTCCATCAGTTGGTGCTGTGTGACAGGGGCTTTAAAGCCAGCTGGCTGACTTTAGGCCAGTCACACTCTGTCTCAGCCCTACCTACCATACAATAAAGGGCTATTGTTGTGAGGAAAATAGGAGGAAGTTGTGTTGGATATGTTTGTGTCTTGAATATTTTTAAAAATAATGGTTGGATAAAATAAATAAAATTAAAGCAACTAATAAGTTAGCTTTCCATTGCAGCTCAAATTTGCATAGAAGTTTCAGATGAGAGCTTTTCTTCCAAAGAGAGATATCAGGCCAATTTAAATTGGAATTAAAAGCTTCCTGAAAATGCCCAGATCCCACCTTCTTTCTCAAATGACTCTTATATCATTTGTATAGTTGCTCTTTATATGATAGGATAGTTTTATTTTGGTTTCTACTGGGGAAAAAGTAAAAATACAGAAATGTAGTAAATATAGTTTGAGCATGTCACTAATATCCATACTTCTCCCAAACTTAAGTGGGTGTTGATTAGTGAGTATCTGGATATTAGGAAGCACTGTATCCTTGAGCTGTAGGTATGTTAGGTTTCAGAAAACTCAAAATCAAAGACTATTTTTCAAGATAACCTTTCATTAGCCTCTTTTGAAGAAAGAGTGACTACAGCAACAGTAGATATAGTATTTTTCTTCATTTATCCAAGAGATTCAGGAACTAACTTCTATGAAAAGTGTTTTAGGTTCATTCTAGGTAAATTTTACTTTTTCGCAAATTTCCAAGCCTTATTGACAGAATTAATTTGTAAATTAGGTATCAATGAGCATGTAATGATAACCACATGACTAGTTATTTTAATGAGAAAGCAAAGCAAAAGGAAAAGTGAGAATTTGGGCTATGAAATAGTCATATATTGCTATAGAGCTAGTTTGGTTTGGTGATTGGTTATTGTGTTGGGTAATCCCATTCAAGTCTAGGGTTGTTTTTTATTTAATACCAGAATAAATAAAGAACAGAAGTGACGAAAAGCAACTTTTTAAAGTGACAGCAAAAAAAAGTAATGAAATGCATATTTTCCTTCAGTAACTGTGTTCTTTCTTTCTCCCATCAATTTATTCACTTTCCTTTCCCTTCCTTACCAGTGCTGATATTCTAAAAGTATATTTAGCTGAAGAATTAAAACAGGAGTTCTATAAAAAATAAATATGGATTTTTAAGCATACAGCTTACACATAATTATTTTCCACACAGCAATAAGTAATGTAACCACCTCTATGCTCTACTCCAGGGTTATCAACCTCGCTGCCCATGGGCTGGATAAGTCACATGCTGGTCCTGCCCCCTGGTTTAGCAAAGGGCAGGGGAAAGTCTCAATATGTCATGTGATGCTGTCGTGACGATGTGAGTTTGACACCCCTGCTCTATTCTGTGTATCTTGTTCCTTTCCTTGCAATCTTTGTTAACTTTAAATAATATAATGTTAGTGTTTATTACTTTATTATTTAATGCTTTAACCTCAAAATTCTTGTGAGCTGATGAATCTAAAAACAAACTTCTTGACCTAACATTGGAGCTGTTTTGGTTGCTTGCATCTTACTCTGATGCAACTACTGTATAAATCGAAGATAAATATTTTTCTTCTCCTCCAATCTTTTTCTTAAGATTTGTCACAAAATGCACCTCACTTCAACCAGGGCTGGCTGAAAGTTTTGGTATCTGACAAAATATTTCCTTCTTTCATTCTGTCCAGAAAAGCCATGGATTGAATCTTTTTAAATATGGGATGGAGGATTAGATCCCAAGCATACTTGACAGCAACCAGTTCAGAGTGTGAAAAGACTATTAGCACGCAAAAGCAGAGCAGAAACTCAGTGGATTAACTAGAGGTAAAAAGTGCTGGGTTTGTCTTATTAACTTATTTACTCAATGCTTTTCATAGGTATCAACCACACAAGCACAAAGCAAGTCTTGATACAAAATACACCCAATCAACATAACTATAAATGTTTCACTTATATATCATTCATAATAACTAGTGGACCAGAGGTTTACACACACACACACACACATATATGTTTTCTTAAGTTTTTGCAGGTACTTACATGTATGGTATTCAGCTTTGTTCGGGTATTTTCCCATGTCATCATAATTGTGCTTTTAAAGTTGTAGCAACGTTTCGGCAGAATCTCATCTGCCATCATCAGGCTTCTGTATTGAGTTCGTCTGTGAGTCAGACTTTTATAGTTGTTTCAGTTTTAAATTTGGGGCTAGCCTAATGCTGTGCCAGAATGTTTTTTTCTTCATCCTGATTGGTTGGGAGTCTTGGTCTGTGTTTATTGGTCTTGGAGTTTGCTGTGTTCTGCTTGATTGNACGTCACTGTAGTGCTTTTAAAGTTGTAGCAACGTTTCAGCAGAATCTCATCTGCCATCATCAGGCTTCTGTATTGGTTCAACGAACAACTATAATGATGTGGGAAAACACCCGAACAAAGATGAATACCATATGTATATATGTGTGTGTGTGTGTGTGTTTGCACGTGTACATGTATATTTATATATATTTATGAGTACAATAGTTTTCCCCAATTGGTGCTGTAAAAGTGGGGGAAATTACCAAAAATCATAATGAAAGTATTTGTTATAGCAGCAATAGCACTTAGACTCATATACCGCTTTATAGTACTCTACAACTCTCTCAAAGCGGTTTACAGTCAGCATATTACCCCCAACAATGCTATAATGGAAAATATTGTAGCACTTAGGAAAGACTTTACATCAACAAGATGAATTTTAATCTTGTCTTATCATATGACTTATCATATTCTGTATTTCCAATACAAAAGATTTTTTTAAAATTTATGAATCAAAGCAATAATAGGAACATAATTAAATTGTGCAGCTTTAGGCTTTAGTGGCATGGGTATATTGTTATACTGTAATTCATGCTAACATTTTATATTTAAGGTAAGGCATAAGTACTTATATGAGCTTTATGGCCCTCAGAGATAAAGTAGTTTATGTCTTACATAGTACTTGGATGGGGAACCACTTGGAAAGTCAAGGCCTATTGATAAAAAGGCAGTGACAACCACTTGAATAAGGCTGCCAAGAAAACTATTTGGATAGAGTTATCAAGACTTAAGCTTGAATCAATTGTATCTTTATTTTTAGCAATATACAATAAGACACTTCAGTGCCCTATCACTATTATATTTTTGAAGAAATGTCTTGCCAAGAAGCATTTTCACTTTGTTTGCTTATAATATTGAAAAGCAAAAGAAAGACTTCTGTATATGATTTAACCAATGAAATATGAATTTGCTAGCTCAAATCCTATATTATAAACTGTCAAGTTTAATGGAAGATGAAATTAAATCTGAACTTACTCTGATTTACTGAACAGGGCAGGTATGTAGAAGCATTAAAAAGTGATATCAATGCAGTTAAAAGGTAAATGATTTGACTGAAGCTTTCTTCTATACCTTACTTAATTATTTACTTAAGTCTGACAAAGCCAACCTATATGAATGTGGTTATAGACTCAAATTTAAAAGAATCCTCTATGTAACAAATGATCAATAGAAACTCTATATCCTGTACTTTCTAAGATATAGACATGCTATTTAGCATTAAACAATTCCTTTTTCTCTGAAGTAAAAATGAAAACTTCTTTTAATGAACATCTTCTTTTGTTTCTAACCTTAGACAGATTAGAGGAAAATATTTTTATCTACATGAAAAAAGTGCCAAGTGGCAATTCTAATAGAAAACTTTATAAAATGTATTACTTTTGGACAAAATAGGAATTATATAGTTTGAATTTTTATATATTTAAAGAAGTTGTTCTTGCAATAACTGCCTTTTACCTTAATTTTTTTGTGGTGTGACTCAGGAAGCCCCACAGATTTAGGCAAGGTTGAAAAAAGACTCTTGACTGTGTGCAGTTCTTTCCTAAAAAGCATTTCATACTTTTGGTGATGTATAGTTGTAGCATTCTGTATACTGGCAATATGGTTAATGTATCATGAGTCTGATCCTATGCATTGATAATGACTCTTTGCAATATTTAATCACATAAAGATCAGGATGTTTTATTACAAAACACTGGTTAGCATAGCAGTGTCATCTTTCTACAATGTTGATTTCCAAAATGGAAACCAACTTTTTGATCAGGAAATAGCAAGAAGTCAGAAGTCAGTCTGCATACATATATTTAACCAGCATATGAGTGGGTATAACAAAACATGAGTTCACAAGGTTGTACAGGCTATGAAGTACATATATAAATGTGCAACAGCCAAATGGAATGGATCTACAACTACATATGTTTTCACAGTATTTCTTTTGCCACACTACTTATGAGTATTATGGGATAAGGATATGATCCCATAATTAAACATCCATTACACATTTATAATACTTGTGGAAAGCTCTAGCAGATAGGAGATGTATTACATCAGCTGCCATAATGGACATACTTCTACACTGAACATTAGATCATGTGCTCTAGAAAAAAACTTACCGAACACCTTATCAGGATCAACCCCATTTAAAGTTCCTTCTGCAAACATGCACAGGAGACCTATTAGCCAATATCCTGTTATACACAATCTTTAAAATATAAATAACTTCTAAAAAGAGATTTTAAAAAAGCTAATATAGACAATGACAATCAGAAAACCTATTTTCTATCTGAAACACATTACCAAGAAGCTACTTTACTTTAGAAAAAATTGGTTTATTTTTGAAAAAGGTGCTTTCACTACAAGTATTAACTATATCAATGGGATAGCATTTATACAACCTAAAGTTCATGTGTGTATGGGAATACAGATAAATCTTTAGATTATAGATTTAATTCTATAGGAGCTTCATCACTTGAGACTTTCAAGAAAAGATTGGACTGTCATTTGTCAGAAATGGCATAGGGTTTCCTGCTTGGGGGGGGGGAGTGTTGGACTACAAGGTCCCTTCCAACTCTGTTAATCTGTAATTCTGGATCTACCAAAATTACACTGAAGATCAGCAGTATCTTATTTTCTTATCTTCTAGAGTCTGACTCCACCAATTTTTAAATTAAATATACCTATTTTCGGGTTTATTGCTATAAATTAAATGCAGCCATACTTCTCTTCCATCTGTTTCTACACTGGAATGACTATATAAACAATGCTACTAAAGGCTCCCTTTGCTCTTTTGCAGCTGACTATTATATGAGAAATGTTTTTTATTTATTTAAAACATTTATATAGTTGCCAATCTTGAACCAAACTCTAGCCAATTTACAACCCAGAATTTTCAACATAATAGAAAGAGAAATTCATGTCATGTACGATTCCTTGCCCAAATAGAGATGTCCACCCCTGCTCTGCACACATAAACACACAGGTGTCTATATTGTTGCACAAGTCTTTGGTTTATTTTTACAAATACATAAGACACTGCATTTTCACCTTGGAATAAGAATAAACGTAAAACAAATGTAAAACATATAAGAGTCTGCAAACTCTTTGTTAATTTGTTCATTAACATAATAGAAAAAACAAATCAGATATAAATCAAACAAAAAATGCAGTTATACACCTTACAGGTATTTTTATATAACATTATTTGACATGTTCAGCAAAAGATTTATTACATTCTGAAAATAATCATTCCAAAATTGCATCACACAGTAGTAACAAGACCCTCATCTGATTCAGATTCAGACAAACCTTGATCTAAGGTAGCCAGGCCAGATATTTCCATTCCATCAAGCTTTTCTGTTGTATCTCCTTTTGAAGATTCTTCAACAAAAGACTGTTGTTCAAAAATGTTGTTATTGTTGTTTATCTGAGACTCATTTTGCTTCAGAAGCCTCAACACTTCTGTTTCAAGTTCTCTAATCTGAAAGAAATATATGCAACTGTTAGGAAAGGATTTGTAATATTTTGTTTTCTTGAGGCAAATAAACAAAACATCTATCAATACTTCAGTTCATGAGGATTGCTTTAAGTCCCTGTTTTAATGCAGGGATAATCTCCATGCCTTATAGTACTACAATGTTGTCATTTATTTAAAATATGTATAATCTGCCCTTTGTATCTAAATTATAATAAATTTATAATGCTTACAAAATAAATAAAAGTCGCAAAGTTTTTTACCCGAGTTTGTAAATGTTGAACTTCAAGAAAGTGATCTTTTTCCAGATCTTCAATTTTTTTCTTGTCATCATGATGGTACTGGATATACTCAAGTTCTCTTTAGGGAAAAACATATTTACTGGTTAGAGCAATCTCTGAATGGTGATAAATACGGAATCAATTTGCTGAAGCAGTGTACTTTTAGTTTGTAGTTTCTCAGAGAATTTCTGCTGATAAAGAAGTTTAATACTAATGTTATGATAACTATGGAACAATAAAAAGGTGGAAAGGTATTTGTTTGTTTACTGAGTGCGCTGAAATAGCATTTCAGATTATCCTTTATGAAGAATGGTTAATTAGCACTATCAGAAAACAATGAAGGAAAATCAATGTTATTAAAAGTATGTCGTACAGTTGCTCCACAGGAAAGTTGTGATATAAATGCATTAAATTTTCAGTTAGTGCTAATCATTTAGAATATGTTTAAATATTTCAAAAGCTATATGTCAATCTGTTTGGTATATTGTATAAATTTGTAAATTTAGCTTAAATGGTCATATACATTTTAGAAGGCTTTAAGCATACAGGCACTATTTGATCAATCAAATTTGGATGTTTATATCCTAATCTGTTCTTCATTTTAAAATCTCTTAGCTATAACCTTACAAATGTTATCAGGTGAAATGTCTCACAGAACAATTTATATTCAGCCTTTTTTCTAGAAGCTTAAGGTGCCACATATATGGTATAACCTCGTATTACACTCACAAACCCCCTGAAAATTAGGCAGAGGGGTAAGGCTGCCCAGTCAACCATATAATTCATAGCTGAGCCAAGATCTGAATTAGTCATTCCCTCAATCAAGCTTAACAGTTATATTGTTCTCTGCTTCTTCTTATACAGTCTGGTTCTTGACTAAGCAGAAGGATATTGCTTACCTTTGTTGAAAATCCTTAATCACTTTCTTAGCTTTGTTATATTTCTTCTCCAAGGCCTGATATTGGTCCTGTGAATCTTTCAGGTGGTCATTTACATTATGACACAGAGTCTGTGCTTCAACCCAATAAGCCTCAATTTTCGCCATTCTTTCCTTGTTTTCCTTAATGCTCTGCTGAAGTAAATTCTTTTCCACCTGCCATCTTAGTTTCTCATTTTCAGCAATCTCCAGCTGGAGTAAATTAAGTTACAGGTTTATGCAGGTTAGTTGACTAGGAAAGAAGGTTGGGAATATGTCTACTATTGTTTAGAATAACAATAATTAGAACAGTTCTACCTCATGTTTTTTTTTAGTTCTGCAGATTTTAGTTGACAATTACAAAATATTTCCAAAATATTTGGAATGAAACAGGTTTATTAAAATAAATAAATAAATAAATAAACAAATAAATAAATAATAATCTTCAGCAATGTGTTGGCCTCCGGTTTATTGATATGAAAACTCTCAGATTCCCACTGACTATTGCAACTGAGAATTTCTTAAAAGTTATAGTTCCAAAACTTTTAGAAATAAATGCTTGATGAAGTTTGCTGATGCCATGTTAACAGTACTACTTTATGCCTATTTACTCATGCATTACGTAGATGTCTATAATTAAAAATATAGCATGTAAGTGGTTAAAGAAACCTTTATGAAAATTATTGATAACAATGATTAAGGAAATTAAATTTGATCTTCAATGTTCAACATTTCATTTAGTGACCATTTAAAGTTACAATGGTACTGAAAAATGTGGCATGGCTATTTTTCAAAGTTACTACCTTTGCTGCATCCCCATGATGATGTGATCAAAATTCAGATCCTTGACAACTGGTTCATATTTATGATCATTGCAATGTTCCAAGGTCATGTGATCACCTTTTGCAATCTTTTGACAAGCAAAGTCAATGGGGAACCCAGATTCACTTAACAACTAGGCTACTAACTTATCAACTGCTGTGATTCACTTAACAACTATGGCAAGAAATGTCATAAAATGGAGCAAAACTCACTTTAAAAATGTCTCACATTAAAAATGTTAATAGAAATGTGGGCCTCAATTGTGGTCTTAAGTTCAGGACTACCTACATTTACTACATTAATAATAGGTCCAAAGCATTTTGTATGTTATGTATGATGTTGTTCCAATTCTATGTTCTTTCACACTAAGGAACAATTTATTTTTAACAGTAATTTCATGTCTAGCATTTGCTTCTAAAGAAATTACAGAATTATAAGAGATGTATGAATACATTTAAAATTAGAGCTCCAAAAATTATTAGGCACAATTCAAATGCTATAAACATTGTGGTTTCATTCTGAATTTAAATATAAAATCAAATATAATAAATAAAGACATCTGGATGTTCATCAAGAGAGATAAATTGATATGGGTTTGATTCTAAAATGTAATATTTGATCAAAGCATGAAAAATTAAAGTCTCCTAAAGCAGTTTAGAAGTAACATGGATTGTTAAAGTGATTTAAAAGTCTCTTGTTAAATGATAAAATAATATATTTAAAAACATACTTAAAGTTCTTTTTAATACAAAAATAAACAAATGCTTTATAATTTGCTTTCAAGGTGTTAATGATTTTGTGATAGGGAAAGAAATAAAAATGTAGCATGTGGATGCAGTAATTAGTGATATTGCAGAAATAATAATATCTGCAGCTCACAGAGGTTTGAATGCAGGTAGTCCTCGACTTACAATAGTTCATTTAGTGACCAGTTGAAGTTACAAACTCATTGGAAAAAGTGACTTATGGCACTTACAACAATTACATTATCCCCATAGTCAATTCAGATGCTTGACAACTTACTCGGTACAGTTGCAGTGTCCCACAGTCACATTTTGCCACCTTCTGGCAAGCAAAATCAATGGGGCAGCCAGATTGTCTTAACAACTGTGTTACTAACTTAACAACAGTTGTGATTCATTCTATAGCTATGGCAAAAAAAGATAATAAAACAGAGCAAAACTCAATAAATGTCCACTTAGACATTTTGGGGCTTAATTTGGCCTTCTTGTAAACCATTTCCATAACACAATTTCTCCTAAATCAGCTAAGGCTATTACTTTTTCTTATCATTTCTTTCTGAAAAGAACTTTTTTTTTGCCTCCCCTTTAATCCATCTGAAAGTAGGAATATTGTCATTTGATGGTGGTAACCATCCTTACCTTTCTTTTTAGCTGCTTAACCTCTGTTCTTGTAACTGTATACTGGACTTGCAACTAAAAATGCAAAACAAAGCAAACAAGTCAGCTGCAAATTCCATTATTCTTATATACATACATTTGTGCATGCATGCGTCTTATGAGATATGTCTATCTCAGGTTTGTTGCACTTGCAGCGGGAACAAAAGAAGATATATCCAATCTCAAAAATAACTCAGTCTATGCAATCTAATTAAAGAAAAGGTCTTGCTAGCTAGCCTCTCTAAATATAAGATCAGGATATGCCTAGTGAAGTCATTTCTCCTTAAAGATTTAATATATATGTCATATTCAGTTTCTTAGCCAAACCAGATTTAAATTTTCTAGTACATATTAATTCTCTAAAAATATTAGTGCAATTGATTAATAAACATGTCCTAAAGAAGCAGCAAAACCTGGAAGAATCTATGAAATGTATCACTACTAGATGATGCATTTCATAGATTCCCGAATACAAGCTTTTATCATTTCTATCTACTTCTAATTCTCTAGCTTACCTCTCTAAATTTCTCAGCCAATCTCTCTATTTCTTCTGGAGAAAGCATGTCATTATTTTCAGGACATTCAGTGAAGTGAACAGTTTTTTGGCCTCTTGGATATGCTGCCCCAAAGTCTTCATCTTCGTCAGTAGCATATTCCTCTGTCTTGGAATTCAATTTATTTTTATTAACAATTTGTTTTAAACAAATTTTAAAATACTTTAATTAAGAAAATTGGTTTTACTGCAAAAAAATAATAATCGCCAGACAAGTAAATCTAAACAATTTTAACAACAAATAAAATCAGAAAATCTGCAAGGAATGTGGAGCCTTCTAGAACAGTTCTGGATGAGAAGTCAAGCAATTTTTAATATTATTTCACAATAACTTTGTTACCTAAGTGTGAATTATTCATTTATATGCTTCAAGATTGGGGATCCCTACCTCTTCCTTTTCGCAATGGTCACTAGAGTGAAAGTTAGAAGCTTTTAAAAATAATTAATCCTGGATTCTCAATTTTTGACTTCAAAAAAGAATCAGAAAATAATAGTCAACTTTGGAAGAAGGTATTATTTCCAGTTGCAACTACCAAAAATGTTAAAGTAGAAAGAATGAAATATAAATAAATAAGAAAGAAATGAACAGGATACCTCGTCGTCATCATCATCTGCTTCATAATGTGCATAATGGTGGCCTCTCTGGCGCTGGTGATACTCTATGGTCTGTTTAATCAATTTACCCACTTCACTTACTTGTCCTGCTTTTTCTCTGCCTATTATAAACCTGAGGAGAACATAAATGAACAAGGATAATTTCTCCCCTCTTCTCTTGGTTACTAAATATCCAAATATAGAAAATAGTAGTGGAACATCTTACAACTAATATGCTTTAAATATTTGTAGACTAATATTCACTTTATCAATTACGGCATAATCAAAGCCCAAACCATTTGTTTAAGGAAGATATTTTACACTGCATTGTTGTTTGCAACTGATTTATACTGAATTTGTTTTAAATGAGGGATAGCAAATAATTTACATTCTTGATGCAGAACAAATTTACAAGTTAGATTATCTTAAGCAGCAGAGGTGCCACTACTATTTGCAAATTTAAGTACCTTTAGTGAGCGCATGGACTTATGTATATCAATTTGTGTATTTTTTTTTTCCTGAATGGTTTAGGACTATGGACTTTTTTTGAAAAGAATAGTGACTGTATTAAGAAGTCAAAGCCCTTTTAACTGGATAGTTGTATCTGACTGTTCTAGGCAGCAAAGGAGAAAACTGTTGAAACAACACTTTGAATAACAACATTCAAAATGGCATAGGGCTAAAGGACCATGCAAGAAGCTGTGCACAAAGATACATTCCAAAACAGGAACAAAAGAGTACGTGGTTTTTACTTACCTTTCTAATCCTAAGATTGTCTGCATGCCCATCAAAATTAGAAAACTGTTTTTACACAGTAAACATAATCCTTGAGTTATGACCATAAGTGAGCCTTTATTATGTCATATATGGCAATTATGTCATATAGCAGGTCATCATGTTACCAGGACCAATTTTATTATCTTTTTTATGTGGCAATCATTAAACAAGGTTGTAAAGGAAAGCCATTTTTCACAATGAAATATGGGGGGAGGGAGTTTTCCAGTTTTCAGCAAACCATCATAAATTGTAGTCAGGGTGACTGCCACAAATGGCCATAACATTTGGGAGCTGGTTGCAGAGCCCTCAAATGTTGTCACATGACTGCAGATGGGGGGGCAGCAACATGGAAACTTCAAAACTAAATCGTAAGCAACGTTGGGTATCTGCAAATGGTCAGACTTATATAACGTTGCACAGTGCTTTTATAGCCTTTTCTAAGCAGTTTACAGAGTCAGCCTATTGCTCCCAACAATCTGGGACCTCATTTTACCCACCTCAGAAGGATGGAAGGCTGAGTCAACCTTGGGTTGGTCAGGATCAAACTGCCAAACTGCTGGCAGCCGGTGATCAGCAGAAGTTGCCTGCAGTACTGCATTCTAACCACTGCACCTTTAATAATAAACATGTCACACAAACCTATGATGTTGTGATATAAAGAGTAATGGTCACCTTCTGCAATCTTTTGACAAAGTCAGTGGGAAAACCAGATTCACTTTATAATCATATTACTAATTTAATATATGTAGTGATTTGCTTAACAACTGTGATGAGGAAGATTGTAAAATGGGGCAACTTGACAACTGTCTTGCTTAGCAATGGAAATTTTGGGCTCAATTGTGGTCATAAATCAAGGACTACATGTATGTCTAATTTTTTTAAAGGAAAAATTTAAAAAGTAATAAAATCCTTACTCTTCTTACCAAGGAAAGTCAAATGCTTAGAAACAAACACTGCAGGGGAATTAAAAATTCACACAGATGACTAAGTGGGAAAGACAATACGCATTATCCATCTTCACAATATGAAAGAGTGCAAATCATAATTTCAAGCCAGTTGCCGAATGTCTGGATTGTGGTCATGTAACTGCAGGGAGGCTGTGATGGGCAGAAAGACAGACCACCTTACTGTCATAAGTTTAAACAGTGCTTAATGAATGGTTATTAAGCAAGGGCCATCTGTACCATTTCACACTGTGAGGTAACAACCAGTAGAATAATATTTAATATACTTACATTAAGTATAGATATATTAAGGCAAAGGGCTTTTTGAAATGTTAATTGTTTTCACTCCATTTATTTGGATTATGCTATTTGTGTTATTGCAGTGACATAGTTGCATTAATTTTAACACTTCTTTTCCAGGATTTCCTAGAAAATGTTACCTGACTCTTCCTTTGGAACGTCTAAGAACTGTTGAAGCAAAATCTTGTGAAACACCAACCATATTGATTCCGTCTACTTCTACGATTTGGTCATTTAACCGGATCCTTAAGAAAAAATAAAAATAACAGACATGTAGAGAAATGCATAACATTTTTATAATCTGCATAATGAAAGATAAAGTAGGTTGGCCACTGCTGAATCTACTGCTGAAGCCTCTTTTGAAACTTAGGTCAAATGTTTTTGCACTAATTCTTTACTTAAATCAAGATAAACAATTCAACATCAAGTATTGTGATATAAGTTTATAAGTACAGCTGTGTAAATTTTGAACCAATAACAATAAACAATGAAAAATGTATACTCACTGGAATAAAAGCACAAGTGGGGAAAAAGAAGCAGAATATTGCACAGTACTAAGGCTCAACAATTTTTCATCATTCAATTGCCTTCTGTTTTTTTATGTTTGCATTTAAATAGAATCAAATTATAATACAGCCAGTATCTCATAAAACCTGGCTCTTGAAACAAAGAACATTTTATTCGTACCCAGTAAACTTTTCTGCTAAATGCAACTCAATGTACACACACAAAACCCAGATGGTATGGCAGGTGGAGATATCTGAACATCTTCTAGTTGATTCATTGCTATTTTATTTTTTTTCATATAATGTGTTGAGACATTAATAACAGTTGAGTGGGAAAAGAAATCACTAAAAAGGCCAAGAGGCTGACACTTCAGTGACCTATGTCTTTTGAGGTTTATGAGCCACCAAGATTTTTTTTGTGATTGTGATTTCGTATGAATTTTCTATGGGAAAAAACAAGCCACCTTCTAGAAGCTGTAGATATAGCAGATAAAATGATGTTGCCATGTCTGTACATACCTATCTATATTTTGTTTTATCTGAAACTCAGACCAAACAAAATATTTATGGTTTTGGTAGCGCCTAAACTGGGGCTGGCTTGGAGCAGTTTGACTGAACCTCTGGATCAGAGGTGCCAAACTTGCATAATCACATGACATATCAGACTTTTTCACCCTTTGCTAAACTAGGCATGGGTGTGGCTAGCACATTACGCATCTGACCCGAGGGCCATGAGTTTGGTAGCCCTGCTCTAGATTCCCACTTTTCTCCAATTTTATGTGCATTCATTCTCTTGTTAGACTTGAGACTGAATTAGAGACTGATGTCCCCAGAAAAACTTCAGAAAAACCTACAATAAGGGATGTAAGATGAAATGGTTGAAGAGTTTTGTTCAAACTTGGGATGGCACAAAGGTGAAACCTAGAGCTCTTAGGCTATTATTGAAAACTAAAGGCTATTATTACTTCTGATTTTGCAGCATTAGGCTATTCCCAAATATAACTGCTTGACCAGGTCCTTCTCTTTGTAACTAAGCAATCCACCTTTCCCTATATCTTAATTCTGCAAAGATGTCATTATCCTTTTGTTTGGGTAGCTAAAACTCTGGTTCAAATCTGAATTACCACTGTGAGAGTCACAAGAATTGGGGTCTAATGTTAGCTCTCTAGACCTGCTGGGGCCAGGATTATTTGTATCCTGAGTAATTTGGTCCTATTTACCTGACAATTATTTCACCATCAAGATCATAACAACAGGTGAGACGTTAGGATGTATCTTCTAGAGAACTATTAAGAAAGAATATGTATTTTCCCCTCTCCTTAACAACTATTTTATGAACATGCAACTCCTTTGTGATAGCCACTGTGTGACAACATCCATAATATGCTCCAAAAATGCCAAATATGCCAACTGGTTGAAAAGGTTGCCTGTTTTTGTGTCTTTAAATATTAAATTTCAGAGACTTTTCAATCCTGCACTTTTTGCTTGCCACTGACTCCCTCTCATTTATGACTCATTTTTTGAAATAAGTAGGAAGGATTAACACAGCCTCCTTCGTATAACAGGATTTTTATAAATATCTATAAATAAGAAGCTATTTTTCTCCATCAGAAAGGGAAATATATTTAGAGAATCAGAGGTTTTTCAGTTGAATAGTTTAAATATTCCATGTAAAAATTATAAAATCAGGTCTTCAACACTAAAAAATTAATTTTAATTAATTTTAATTAATTTAAATTAATTAATTTTTTCTATTTATTCAAGTTTTACAAAACAGCTAAAAACTAACAAACTAATACAGCAGTAAAAAAGAAAAGTAAAAGTACTAAAAGAAAAAATTGTTCCTATTTATTTTGCATCAACTTTAAGTATATTTACAAAATAATTTCTTGTTTGATGATTTGTTTGATGATTCCAAAAATCCTTTTTTATATCATTCATTTTTGATCATCAAAACCACAAATCGTAGGTGATATTATCCTATTTCATAGAAAAAGTCTATAAGGAATTTTCATTCAATCATAAATATACACTGCTTAAAAAAAATAAAGGGAACACAAAAATAAGACATCCTAGATCTGAATGAATGAAATATTCTCATTAATATTTTTTTCTTTGTTGAATGTGCGCTGCTGACAACAAAATCACACAAAATTATCAATGGAAAATCACATTTTAGCAACCCACGGAGTCTGGATTTGAGTTACACTCAAAATTAAAGTGGCAAAAAAAAACACTACAGGTTTTGATCCAACTTTGATATTACATGTCCTTAAAACAAGTCAAAATGAGCCCGTTCAGTAGGTGTGTGTGGCCTCCACATGCCTATTATGACCTCCCTAAAATGCCTGGCCATGCCTCCTGTATGAGGTGGCAGCATTGGTCCTCACTGAGGGCAATCTCCTCCCCACACCTGGACTAAAAAGCATCCCCCAATTCCTGCGACAGTCTGTGCGTGCAACGTGTGTTGCGTGGATGGCAGTGAGACATGATATCCCAAAGATGTGCTCAATGGGATTCAAGTCTGGGGAACGGGCGGACCAGTCCATAGCATCAAAGCCTTCGTCGTTGCCAATAACTTGCGATGACACTCCAGCTCACATGAGCTCTAGCATTGTCCTGCCATTAGGCAGGCAACCCAGGACCAACCCACACCAGCCAGTGTGGCTCACACTTGCATGTATGGTCTCACAAGGGGTCATGAGGAACTCATCTCCACTTAATGGCAGTCAGGCTACCTCTGGTGAGCACAGGAGGGCCTGTGCCGGATCCCCTAAGAGACAATGCCACCGAACACCATTACTGACTACTGGCCACACCGATCATGCTGAGGATAGTTGCAGCGCAGTACATTCTCCACGGAGTCTCCAAACTCTAGTCATGTCTGTCCCTCAGATGCTGCAACATCCTTTCATCTGCTGAAGAGCACAGGGTGCCCAGGTGTGCGAATTGCCAATCTTGTGTATCTCTGGCAAATGAAACATGTCTGCACAGTGTTGGGCTGTAAGCTACAACCCCCACCTGTGGATGTTGGGCCCATCATAGCACCTCTCATGGAGTCTGTTTCTGACTGCTTGAGCGCCACATAGACACATTTTGTGGCCCCTGGCAGCGTCATTTTGCAGGCTCTGGCAGTGCTCCTCCTGATCCCTCCTTGACAAAGGCGGGAGGTAGCAGTCCTGATTGCTGGGTTATTGCCCTCTACGGCTCCTCCACATCTCCTGATGTACTGGTCTGTCTCCTGGTCAATCAGTGTTGTCAATCACACGTGGACAGTTTGATTTCACAGAAGTGTGACTGACTTGGAGTTACATTGTGTTGTTTAAGTGTTCCCTTTTTCCCTTTATTTTTTTGAGCAGTGTAGGTTGTGTTAACTTAGCCATCTCTATTCTTCATTAATCAGCAGTGCTGAACCTTACTGCTTTTGAACATATAATAGTACTACTATAGTTGTTATAAAGATAATTAACAGAAATTCTGATGCCTGGATTTTCTATTTAGCTTACTAACAAATTGTATGAAAGCATTTTCTTCAAAAATAAAAATAAAACTAGAGCAAAAATAGTATTTCCTTATCCACTGAAACCTTTTGTATCCAGGAGTCTTTCCTGCTAAAGGAATTATCTCTTCAGTTGTAATTGATTATTTATTTAAATGGCTAAGAGATGGGGAGTGTTAGAATTTAAAATCTCAGCTCCTCGCAGCTCAACTTTCAATCTGGCTGCAGAAACTTTTCCATTTCGGCAGTTAGTTAGAAGGAACTGCTGTCCAGAGCCCATGTGAGATCTTTAGGTCTCCCTTTGATCTAGGGAGATAAAAGGCAAGCAGAAATCAACTACCAATTGATTTTCAAAGGCTGCAGCAGCTCTCCTCACTTTTGGAGAGCAGCAGACTCACATTCCACACTGGAAGCAACTCCCAAAAGGCCATCATCCAAATAGGTATAATCCTGTTCCATATGAAATGTTCACCCACAACACAATCCATTTCACTGTGTCAATCCAGTGAAGATTCCCTTTAAAGATGCATATACAACTACATGTAAAGATAGCATTTTGAGCCATTAATAGAGAGCTTATAACTTCACTGAACTATACTTTTCTATCCAGTACAGGCCATTTTCAAAATAGAGAATGAGGCCTCGATATGGGTCACATGAAGATTTCTCCAAATACCCTAATGGCATTTCATGCTATTTGCATGTACAATAACAATTCATAGTTGGAAGAAAAACTGCAATCTACTTACCCTTTCCAAAGTCTACCCATAGGAGTGTTTGCTGCAGAGCTGGTAAACTGGACACTACTTTTATTCCTTGTAACTGCATTTACTAAATATAATATTTCATTTGGAAACATACTAGATATATAAAAGATATATAAAAGCATTCCAAGGCTGTTATAGTCTGGGTTTATTGCTCCCATGATTCCAGTCTACTGGGGTGTCAAATTCTTTTGAGAAGGTGGACAGTCAGCAATTTAATTTTAATTTGCTTAATGGTTGCTAAATATATTGTCAGTTGATCTCTCACATTAGTAAGACACTGATGAGGTATCATCATTATTTGCCACATATTTACTTGTTTCGTTGGAAAAAATAGCCTAGCAATTTCCTTATCCTTTAAAATCCAGTAAATTATTCTCTTAGCTCCATAAATAATATTTCTTATTTTTCTTTCATTTCACTTGTTATATCTATTCTTTAACATTTACTCCTCTTATATTCAAAAATCACAGCCTTCCATACCTCATGGTCCTCACCAGATGGACCCAAGATATTAACCTGTAACTCATTATGGTTTCAATTTACTCATATTGTCCCTAGAGCCCTTCTTGTTCCAGATATAGAATTAAAACCATATGATAAAGATCCTAACTAGGATACAAAATTGTTTTTCTGTCTCTGTCTTCAATTTATGTTTAACTGATTACCTGTGCTATTCTAATAATAAACAGATGCATCAGAATCTCTGATGATCATAGTTTCTTTTTTTCTGCAGTTAGCTTTGTATTTGTCTATGTGAATTCAATTCATGAATGAATGAAATTAATGTTAATAGTTGGCATGTTGATTTTTTTTTCAAACTTAATCCAAATCCCTGATCTTCTTTGGAAAGCAAATCATTTCAAATATTTGATCAACTTGACTTCAAGATGAATGTCCATACTGAAACTTTGTATAAATTCTTGTATGTAATACAAGAGCTTTGTGTTCTTACTCAATAGGAAAAATTGTTGGCAACTTATATCAACTGTCTGAATAGTTTTCCAAATGACATTCTAAGTCTTGGCATGTTATCCTTTCTACATTTTTAGACTTTTTAATTAATTCTTTGTGATTTGTTTGTATCCAAACCTTTGATACTCTGAACATAGCATCAGTAGACTATTTTGTGTTTGATAATAACTTTCCCTTATACTTTTTATTATTAACTTGTGTTCCATCAATGTTCATTCTTTATTTTATCTTGAATTTCTCCCTGTTTATATGATTCATTTTTTGATCTCCAAATTTTATCCCATGGATTCAATTAGAAGTAACTAATCATAGTTTCAGTTTGCCTGCAGATGTACAGTAACTTTAGGATAAAAAGAACTAAATGCTTAATAGAGAAATAAGTATTTTTCTCAATGGTTCTCATCGCTTATTTCAGTTTACTGTATATTCACAAGTAGATTTTCTGTGACATTAAAATAACAACTCTTCAAAGAGTTGCCTTCTCACTAATGTTAGCTGGTTGGTGTCATGTTGAAGTAAGTTGAAAAAAATTATGTGATGAAAGTTAAGACGCTCAAATATGTTTAATTTTTAGGTGTTTACACTTCAATATGATTTAATTTTCAGTATGAAAGGTCAAAATAAAACCAAATGTGATTAAATCATTAATAAAACCACAGAATTTATAAATACTTACTTTCAATGAAAAACACATACTTATTCTTTATAGGCTCTATAAAGTTTGTAATTTTTAGAAGCGTACACCACTTTAATTTTCAGTGATATGTCAAACAATGATCATTCATATTTACCTGCCATCTTTTTCTGCAGGCCCATGTTCTGTAATAGTTTTTACAAATATACCTAGCTTCTCATAACCTGTTTCTATTCCAATTCCCATTCCAATAATAGTAATACCAAATCCTTGCTCATCTGAAAAACAAATTGAATGAAGCTAATTAGGAATTAGTGCCATAGGAATAATTCTGTACTTTCTAATTGATTTCAAATTTTGTGCACAAAAGTTCATACAAATACACATAAATATTTGCAGCTCAGGACTGAATTGTGGAGTCCTTGGTGCTTTCTGAGCTTGATGGTTTTCTTGCAGATGTTTCATTACAAAACTAGGTAACATCATCAGTGTCGGTAAAATATACATTCAATACAAAAATACTTTGTCGCGAAAGGGACTGCCTGTGAAGGTTCCTAGATTGGGGCTGAAAGGTGAGAGTGGAAGCAGTATGCTCCCTCCCTTAGTTGGGTAGACCAGGTTTACCTGATAGACTAGTCTCACCAGAAAAAAAAACACTTCATCAATGCTAGGTTATACTTACACAGATACAATAGTGATTCAATGGATGGTCTTCCACCCATGAATTTTTCAAACTTACTTTATTGCTCACTTTTTGGTTTAACCCTATAAACCTTTGCAACAACCAACTACCCCAATTTATATCTGTACATTATGAGAATTGTTTCAGAAAAGTTAGCTCATTGCAAAATATACATTCATTTTGTAGAAACTGGTACAGATATTTTTTTGGTTACACAAAAACAACTATATCATTAAGACTCTTTTTCTGCAATCTCAAAGATCCCAGTAATCATTTGCAAGCATTCGAGAATCTTCCTCACTATATGACCACTGATCTCTTTGGAAATGAATGAATGAATGAATGAATGAATGATAGAAAGAAAGAAAGAAAGAAAGAAAGAAAGAAAGAAAGAAAGAAAGAAAGAAAGAAAGAAAGAAAGAAAGATGGATGTGCCATCAAGTTAGTGTTAACACTTAATCACTATGCTGATAATATTTTCTCTAAAATGATTTGTCTCAGTTTGGTCCTTCAGCTCTTTCAAAAGCACACCCACTGCTGCTATAGTTGAATCCACCCATCTGTGTTGTGTTTCTTTCCATTTTTCCCAGCATTATAGACTTAGCAAAAATCCTCTGGCAATATTGTCTAATATAATCTTACATATACATATATTTAATAATAGGGCCATATTAGGATTGAAAGTATTTTTACAGATCTGCAGATAATTTACAAAATTGGTTTGCAACACAATAAATGAGATAGGAGAAATTATTCCCCTAAAAATAGAGAAAAATAAAAGGTTAGCATATATGTCTTATAAAAGAAATGAAGAAGGAAAAAGAATGGAAAAATGGAGCACAGTGGCAAATGACTGTTACTAGGATGGCAGACAGTGTTGTGGTGCCAAGGTAACTGATTTGTTACATATTTGTTAGATTTATACTGTACCTTTCCTCTAGAAGCCCCATATAGTATATCTTCATCGAAGATATACAGGATATCTTCGTCTGTCAATAATCAATCACTCCATATGTTTTTAATTTATTGAAGCAAATATTAAAAAGTGGGGTTGTAACTGCTGTGGAGACACTCTGTCTTTTTTTTTTGATGATAAATATTCACACTTCTTGGAAATGGAACTTCACAGAAGGTTTTTAACTGGAACAGTGTGAGAGTTGACACTTTCCCTGCTTCATTTTAAAACATTTAATTGCCCCTTTCAACACCAACTTTGAACTTTGGTATTGGTCAATCTTTACATGTAGGCAAAAAAGTAGACCAAGGGTCTTCAAACATGGCAAGTTTAGTGTTTTGTCCGGAAAAATGCGAGGTAGACCGGGTTCCAACAACAAAGTCTTTATTTCATAACAGTAGCTGAAAACGGAACGTTGGCTCAAGCCGCGCCAGTCTTTTATACCTTTTCTATCTGCCGGCTTGTAGCCAATGACATTTGTTTGAGTTTGCCGCCTTCCCGCGGCTTCAGGGATTGGTTCCTTTNTTTGAACCAATCCCTTCTCGTTTTAAACAACCAATCAGAATGTATTATTTGGAGCCAACTATTTACATACAGAACATTTAGGACTTATGGACTTCAACTCCTAGAGTACATGAGCTAACATGACTGGAGGAAGAATTATGGAAGTTGAAGTCCACAAGTCTTAAAGATGTCAAGTTTGAAGACCCCTGAAGTAGACTTACATGGTCATCTGTTGAATTCTACTGTATAGTGTCAGGGTTTTTCAATTCAATATGTGGAGTGTGAAGGATGTGTGTTTCTGTTTATTTTCATGATCATGATGTGCACTGAAGATGGTATTTGATTTCGCTATATGAGGTGCAATGACAATAAACTAAACTAAACCCTGGGTGGCGCACAATGGCACAATAAAGCATAAAATATAACCATTGAACCAACACCAAAGTAATTCCTAGTAATGCAAAACAAGATCTGCCTACATCTGAACTTATTGTGATGAAATGTAGTACAAAGTAAAGAGAAGGCCTTTCCAAGAAGCAAAGAGACAGCTCAGCATAGAATCTTTGATATGAAGGAAAACAGCCAGAGTGAACACCCCCAACCTTTCATAGGATATATCTATGCAAATGTATGCGTTAGCCTGGCAAGATTCCCATCTATAGGAGAATAACAATGAAGAAACTGTTCTGGAGTAATCCCTTGTACCATTTTTTATTCCTTGCTCTGACAGTTACAACCTTATTTTGGCCCAATACTTTGGGGAAGACTTACACACCAAGGCTTTTCAGAAGGTCAAAAGAATGAGAGCCTTATTTGATCTCAAGAAGACAGCTATTTTACAGGGCAAGGGCAATTCTGAAGAAGACATTTCTTCTAAATCTTATTTATAGAGAGTGTCCTGGAGTACACTCACTCCATACAATGTAGTGGAACAAGTAGATACATTCAGGGAGAAGTTCCTCATGCACAGTCATTTTTAAATTATTTATCTTCCAGAAAGTGGAAAGCACTTACCTTAGTTCTTCTGATTTCCTTCCTAGAAATTGGAATTCAAATATGGGGCTTAAGGCCCGACATTTTTACAAACAAAGATTCACTAGTGTCTCAGTGGTTAACTTACCATCATTTAATAATTTATATTTTTTGGGATGCATACTAACCAAATATCCCATCTCTTTATTTAAACATATGTAAACAGTATATACATTAAATTCTTTTTTTCAACTTGTATCTCAAGGCATTTAGTTAAGCTTCTTTAAAAGTTACATTGAAGCCAATGAGTTTTAAGGGCTGTGAGCGCAGGATTAAAATTCATATAAATTTACTCTCTCACAAAAATGAAAAACTCATGAAATTATGTCAATAAATTATATTATGGATTACTTATTATATATTCAAGGAGCAATATGAAGCTAATTTTTATATCCAAATACCAATTTTTTTTTAAGGGCACATCTAAGTAGCACTTAATATATTAAACCATTCAACTCCTGCCCTATGGCAATTCCAGAATATATACCTTTTTCAATGTCTACTGGGAAAAGATCCAATTTTTCCACACGTTTTTCTAATTCATATTCAGCTGATGAAGATATTGGATCAACTGTTTCATTTCTCCGGTCGTATTGTTCATCAGAGTAGGTACTGAAAACCTAAAAAGAGATTATAATCAAAGTCAGTTAAATTCAAATGCCTACAAAAAGCCTCATCCCATTAAACTAAGCAAAAATGACTATTTCCATGAAGTAAATGCGAATTCATCCAAGATTCAGTTTCTACTATTGAAAACACCATAGTTAGACCAAATGATTGTTTGGTTAAACCCCTTCTGATGAAAATAATGATCAGTAAAAACTGAATCATCTTAATATATTTATAAAGTTAAGGTATTACATTAATGGATCAAATCTATCATTCATCCATATGGAGTTCAAATTCTGGAAATGACAAAGTATAAAATAAGTCTCTTTCAAGTAGAAAAGCAGGGAAGTTCCAAGTAATACTCAGAAACCAGTCAGAGTTTCTTAGTCTGACTATCTTCATTATTGCTACCCCTTCAAAGTAGGCCAAGCTGGGAATATCAGACACCACAAGAATGCTGGAATTCTGGAACTCATGGCTTTCCTAAGAAATAGAAAGTGTACTTAGATTAAGCATCCAACAATTAAATAGAAAATATATTTCTTTTAACAGTAAATAGAAACAGAAAATATATTTCTTTTAACAGTATAACTATTAAAATAATTACAATTTTCTCTTTTGTTTGAATTAATTTGACAATTGTTTGAGTATAAATTGAGTGTTTTAGTTGCATAACAGAATTAAGAATCTAATCCCATTTTATTCTGTTGAATTTTATTATGTACTTGACAACAATAAAGTTTTCTTTATTTAATCATAGCAGGGCCATACTTCTCTTGCAACACATACATTTCTTGTATTTTGTTTAATAGAAAAAATAAAAGGAAAAAGAAGCTGGTGTTTAAAAATTTTTAATAAAATCAGCACAAATAATTAAGGTGCTAATTTTATTGCATACATCCAAGTAAAAAATTAAAAATTATCTTTTCTTTTTGCAAAATTGATGAGTTGAAAAAAGTTTATTATGTTTACTTCATCTACATGCTAACTGAGATTCTGATATTCCAGGATGAAAAAATGTTTTAAATATTAATCACACTTTTCAGTAATATATCAATACACTGAAATGTTGTAATGTAAACTATTACTTTAATTTTTCAATTAATTGTATACTTTTAACTTGACACACATCTTAGTCATTTAAATAACTATCAGAAATCATCAGCTAGTTTGTAAAGGTTAAGAAGATAGGAGGAGAAAATCCTGCACTGCCTTTGGCAAGTCTTGTTGTCAAGGAAACAGATGACTATGCTGTACCGTTTTATGGTTGTCTCCAAAACAGCACCAACATGATCCTGAAAAGGAGGAAGATTAGGACAATCTTGCTTTAAATGCAGGGTTTTTTTAAGCTTCTATTGACTTTGAGTTTGGTATTTCATTTATTTGGAATAATAAAACAATGATTGCACACAAATAGTTTTTGCTGGATTTATTCCCAAAGATATTTCCAGATTTATAATCCAGTCCTAAAGAACTATCTACAAAAATTAAGATCCTCAGGATGAATACATCCTTTTTCTAGGTAAGGCACAAAAAGCAAGTGGCTATTGATTATTCCATACATGTTTACATTTTGAATGTTTAGAAACCCATTTCAATCCAATCTTTGGCATGAAAGGTATTTAACCAAGAAGGGAAACTATAGAGTGAGGAATTATAACTTCAATTCATTTTTTTCATCTCTTGCCAGTTCTCAAGAGTTTTCTGAGCTCTCAACTGTTAATGATCACACATAGGAATACAAAATAGTATCTCCTATAAGGAACAACTATTCCCAAGACCTGTGGGAATGGTGTTTTTTCTACTAATGTTTCTTGCTTTAGTTCCAAAAGATTGTGAACAGTGTGAGCAGAACCGAAGTCATGTTGGATGACCCATTGAATTAAATAAGGAAGTGTGTCTCAAACTCAGTAACTCTGC
>BHFT01007066.1:0-72559 GCA_004320025.1 Laticauda laticaudata | reverse complement strand
TGAAACGTCCATAAACGGATGCTGGACGGATAGAGAGGAAGCAAAATGGAGGCAGTGAGTACATCGCGTTAACCAATTTAATGGCAAGCTTTTTTGTCCGTTTTACATCCTCTTTGCATCCGTTGGTGCAGTGTGACAGGGGCTTTACCCATGTTTATATTTGAAAGATATTTGAGAAAACCAGGACAAACAACAATAACAACATCTATTTATTACAGTACTGCACAAGTCACCATTCGGTCATAATGCAGCTATTTCCACTCTGACTGTGGGGGAAGGCAACTGTAGTTTGACACATGTATAAACTGTAGTTTGATACCTTTGGCAAAATATATTTTCTGTGTGATACATGACATGCTTTTTGTTGGTATTTCAGCCGATGATCTCTGCAATACTGTTGAACATGGATGTGAATTTAAATGTCTCAGTACCTCTGGCTCTTACCACTGTATCTGCCCAGAAGGTCAGCAACTGCAGGCAGATAAGAAGACCTGTAACAGTGAGTATCAAGTTCTTTGTGCTTGATAAAAGGCTCTTCCAATGTATTCAGTATTTTTCCCAGCTAAGCATTTCATGAAAGGTAGCCAGAGAGATTATTCCAGAGATAGCGGTCAACAAAGAGTGGCATTTTGAAAGAGAGCCATTCCTTTTGTTAGTGGGTATTTTTACTAAACTAAATTCAGAGATGTGTTTCTGATCCTTGGAGACATTTTAGGCCAGCATTTACCAAATCATAAATGATTTATTAAAAATTTAAAGTCTTCGTGAGAGTTATATTACCTTCTGGAGCTTATTGGATGTCCCAGAGTAAACACTACAGTTTCAAAGAAGACAAAATGCATTAGACTGAGAAATGCTTTTAGGATTTGTGGTGAAAGAATGAAAGGGCTGCTTGTTTCCCCTATAATCTAGCAGAAAGTTGGGGTACAATTAAATAAAGGGGCATGCAAAGATTTTGATGTATAAAGCACATCCAGTATATCAGCTTTGCCTGGGCTTAGAGACAAATATTGTTCCCATGCAACCCCAAAGTGTTAGTAGAAAAAACAAAGTTTGATCTAATATGAGCTAGTATCTGAAAGAAAGTCAGACAAAATTCCAGTAATTTGTATGCAGAGAATCTGATTTAAGTTATGCCAGTAGTGAGTCTGTGTGTTTGGAGTCCTTTTTATTTAGCTGCCTCTGTGAATGATAGAGAACTCTTTTGGCTTTGCATCTTCTGACTGTATTTAGTATTACTGGTCTGAATCCTATTAGTACATGTAAACTTGCTTGGTTAATTGAGAAGCTGGTGCACCATGGTAACTAACTTACTTCTAGAAAGGTGAATTTGAACAAATGTTTCATCCCTACTCTGGTAGTCAGTGAGTAGATAAAAGAACGACTGTATCTTCTGTGACAAAGAATCACACAAAAAGATCAGAAGCAATAATACAGGTCGTCCTCAATTTATGATCACAGTTAGGACCTGAAATTCTGTTGATAAGTAAGGCAATTGTTAAGTGAGTCATGCCTGATTTTTCAACCCTTTTTGCATGGCTGTTAAGCAAGTCAGTACAGTTATTAAGTGGGTCGTGTGATCATTAAGTGGAATCCAGCCTCCCCCATTGACTCCTTCTCAACAGGAAAGATTGCAAATTGTGACCACATGATCCCAGGACATTGCAACAATCATATATACATGCTGGCTGCCAAGGTCTCAACTTTTGAACACATGGAAATGCTGTGTCAATTTTAAGAACAAAGACTGTTTGTAAGTTACTTTTTTTAGTGCCATTCTAGCTTCAAACAGTGGCTCAATATATGATTGTAAGTCAAGGACTACCTGTAGGTCACAATAATTTGAAAATGATAATAATTCACATTGTGACATCATGATGCAGAACCCACCTTTGATTGTTGTGATGGTTGATCCAAGTAAACAGCTACAGAATTTGCATTATGACCAGTGATGGTATTCAAATAATTTAACAACCGATTTTCTGCCCTAATAAGTTCTTCCAACAATCAGTTCGCCAAACTGCTCAGAAAGTTAACAATCGGTTCTCCTGAAGTGGTGCGAACTGGCTGAATCCCACCACTGATTATGACACCCTGACACCCCTTTCATCTCAGCCTTCTTTGCTACTTCCAGGGACACCTACAAACAGAAGAAGGAATTACTTAAGAAGGGAGGCCTTCTAGAAGGGAAAGCCATGAAGGACTGCAAACATTACATTTTTAGTTGCTATAAATGAATTAAGCAATTGCATTGAATTAAAATTTCAGGTCATTTTATGAATATAAATGTATCTGACCTGCATGCTAACATTCCTTTGAATGCTAAGTTGAGAGAGAATCTCCAAAGCTTTTGGGGGTAAGAAGTACAAGATTGATAGGAAGTTCCCTGCTATCTGGTAAGAGTTCCAAGGCTCACGGGGCTTTGCCTTTCTTTTCTTTTCCTTTCTTTCTTGAAGTCAAAATCAAAACTGCCTCATCTCAGCTTTTTCTTTTTCTTTTCATGGGCAATAGAGTGCAAGGCTGGGCACATTGACTTGGTGATGGTCATTGATGGCTCTAAGAGTGTCCGGCCCCAGAATTTTGAGCTGGTGAAACAATTTGTCAACCAGATCGTGGATTTCCTGGATGTGTCCCCTCAAGGCACCCATGTGGGGCTGGTCCAGTACTCTAGTCGAGTGCGCACTGAGTTCCCACTCAACAAATTCACAAAAACAGATGATTTAAAGAAAGCTGTTCAAAGAGTACAGTACATGGAAAAGGGCACCATGACTGGCCTGGCCCTCAAGCACATGGTGGAACACAGCTTCTCTGAGGCAGAAGGTGCCCGGCCTCTTTCCCAGAACATTCCCAGGATTGGCCTGGTCTTTACGGATGGACGCTCTCAGGATGACATTTCAGAATGGGCTAGAAAAGCAAAAGAATCAGGTAAGGCAATTAATGGAAAGTGTGGTATATTTGCATTGTTTCTAAGGTTCATGTCTTGCCTTTCATCCAGGAGGCTGAAGATAGCATATGTAGTGCTCTCTAATTTTAAATTATTTTTTTTTTAAAAATTAATCAATCAATAACATTTTTAAAATCAAATTTATTTTTAATTTTTAAATTAACAAATTAATAAAAAAATTAAAAATTAAATAAAAACTTTTAATTTCTTAACAGTGGAAACAATTAACCAGTGGAATAGCTTGCCTTCAAAAGTTGTAGATGTTCCATCACTGGGGCTTTTAAGAAGAAACAAGACAGCCACTTGTCTGGAATGGTATAGGGTTTCCTACTTCAGCAAGGGGTTGGACTAGAAGACCTCTAAGGTCTCTTCCAACTCTATTATTCTGATTCTTTTCCCCAATTTTCTTTCACATCAACAACCTTGCAAGAGAACTTAAGCTGCAAAAGAATGACCATCCCATTGTAAACTATTGAGTTTCCATGGCTGATGGTGTAATTGTGCTTGGATCTGCCCTATCACAGTCCAGTACTTTAAACTCTATAACACGTCAGCTCTTTCTATGTTTACAATGTGTTTCATGGATTGCAACACTATTATTCATAATTGCATAGATTTAAGTGATATAGATAGTATAATAAATGGCTCTGAACTGGTTTAATTCTTGAAAACTCCTCCCAAATGGACACATTTTGCTATAACCCATGACTGAGATATGCTAAATTATAGCCTTCTTTTGAACAACAGGTTGATCACGAAGCTTGTGTGAAGTGGTTTGGTTGCACGTCATTGTGGTCCTTTGTGCCATAGAAGCAGTGCAGTTCTTAATCAACTGATTTGCAACAGCTCAACCAGAAGTTCCATTGCCTTTCCAACTATAGGAACTGTTGTATGGAATTCCTATCATCCCTGGAAAAGCTCAGAAATGATGCTTTACTGTTAGGCCTTCAAGCTAAAGTATTTCTTGAAAGCTGTGCATAGCACACTGATCATTTATCTGGTGGCAGAAATAATTTATCTGCAGCTTCCAATGTCAGGACTTAATAAAATAATTCGCGAATTGCAGTGTTTTCATATGGTCTTCCAGATATCTAACTCTGAAAAATCCTACCCAGCATTCCAGCTGAAATTTATGAGAGGTGTATGACATATCTAGAGAACATCAAGTAACGAAAGGCTCAAATGTATAAATTTAGACAAGCCTTTTTTTAAAAAAAATTGAAATGGAAAATAGGACGTTGACTTTATTTTAGAACTAGATTGTCCAGCTGGGCATGGGATAGAATCCAACAGCTGTACGCTGTTGGACTCAAGTTCCTCATTCACCATGATCAGGGATGATGGGAGTTAAATACAACAATTAATCAGTGGAACAACTTGCCTCCAGAAGCTGTAAATGCTCAAGCAGTGGAACTTTTAAGAAGAGATTGGATAACCTTTGGCTGAAGTGGTCTAGGATTTCCTGCCTAAAAGGGGGATTGGACTAGAAGACCTCCAAGGTCCCTTCCAACTTTGTTATTCAATTCTAACAAGTTTTCAGTCCTGGTCTAGGCCAATCATACCTACCTGGTCTAAGCATGATTCTCAGATATCCCCTCCTATTTTATTCCGTTAAAAGTAACATTGAAAATGTTCATATTGATGGTGTTTCTTTATATTGCTTCCATCTCTTTTGAGCTAGATGTTTGTGGCTTATTAGTCAATTTTCTAATTTCCTCCTGTTATTGCCAAAGGAGGAATGTATAAGAGTTTTAGATTAACATTATGTAAAAAAAAAAAAAACACCCTGAGACACTGATACTGTTTTCTTGGCAATTATTAAAATTCCAAGTGATGAAATAGACAGCTCATGTTTTGCAGTTAAATTCAAAATTAAGGAAAACATATTTGTCCATTGCTAGTGTTTATTTATTCCTTATGTCTCACTGAAGCTGATCTAGACTTTCTACCATTGCTTTCCCCCTCAAGAATTGCCAAAAGCATTAAGTGTGACAAAGTGAGCAGGGATTTCTCAAAGGATCTGGCTCTTTGCATATGTCCAAATTATGATAATTAGAGTCCGGTGATTTGTATCTTGAGTGAGTATTCTGCATTGATTTGTTTTGTGATCCATTTTCTTGGGTGTGCATTCCCAAGAGACTTCTCCAAAGTTTAAAAGTGTCAATACTCCTTCTATTCTTCTTCTAACTATCATTTTCAGGGGAAGATCATTGTGTACATCTTATATTGGAAGATCAGATCTTTGTAGATATACACGTATTTACTCATTTAAATAATTTTTTATGGCTGTCTGTCTCACATTGTGATCTCAGGTGGCACACAACAGCTGTGATCTGTTCTATAGTCAGCCCCTGGCTATACCTTTATTTATTTGAAAAATGTATTGGCCATCCATCTTACCTCATGGTAACTCAGAATGGCTTTGCTGCTATTACTAGGCCTTTAAAAAAAAACCTCCTTGTACAAATAAAAGTTAATTTAATTTCTGTGCACCCATTTGTATGTATGTGTCATTTGGGTTGTTTGAAAATTATGTTAGCAATTAAGAAGATGTTTTATTTGCAAAGACTGATAAAACATTCTTTGCTTCATTTCTGTTTGCTAGGCCATACAGTCCATCTACATTTTCCTTCTTGCTGTTTTCAGCTGTCTTTAACCACAAGCAGCACATCTTGTTCTGTCAGTTTCAAATTGTGTATGACTACTAAACTCACAAATGAAGGCAAATATGCATGTCCCTGGTTAATGTTGCAGGATCCAATCTGAGTCAGTCATTGGGACGAGACTGAATCTTGCAACTACTAAACTCACCAATTTATATTGACTGTTTCCTAGTATGATTTGATTGTTTATTGTATCCTATGACTATTATTAAGTGTGGTACCTGATGATTCTTGACTCTTGATGAATGTATCTTTTCTTTTATGTACACTGTGAACATTTAGGCCCAGACAAATTGTATGTCCTTGTATGCCATCACACTTGGCCAATAAAGAATTCTATTCTATTCTTCTCCAATTAGTGATTGGAGAATAAACCTAGATAATCATCATATTGAAAGATTGTTCATGAAGTCTATTGATATTGTAATATACCCAAACCCTGTTTTTGCTATATCCATCCTGACCAATGGTGGGATTCAACCAGTGTAACAACCAGTCTGGTTGTTATTTTTTTCAGTACATGAAGTGTTTGCATTCCATATCCAAAGTTGGGAATTTCTCCTTGCAAATTATTGACTCAGGGAAACAATTAGCCTTTATTTGGTCCAGAGATGATTTATTGGTGTTTCCATGGTACTCTTAACAACTATTTCCAAATCTATAATCTGAATATCCAATTTGTTTTTATCTTTACTTTTCCAACACATTATTCATCTTTCATTTTCTCTGTACTTAGCAGAATTTAGCTACTTCTTGAAAAACCAGTGATCTAGATAATGTGAAGGAGCTCCCATTCCCATCTAAACCACAAGTTAAAGCAACTGCAATCCAAGAATCTATTATGGTGCCTTCAATAGTACAATATTTGACCTATCATCAGTTTTTAAGATCATTCAGTGAAGATCTTCATGTCACGGTTAGGAGTAATTGTCCTATTGAGGTGCAGATGGTCCAAAATCCCATCAGATACAGCTGCTTGAAGTCTTTTGAGTTTTGATTATTGCTTATTTGATTATTAACAGCCAGCATTTTGGAAGGAAGATGATGGTGGAGATTGTGAGCTGAGAGTGCAAAGTGGATAGACTTATATCACCCATGTCTGCAAAGCTTCAATTTTCTATTTCTTCCTAAGTGTTCTGAGAAGGAAACTTGATTTTATTTACCTCTTTGTTCAAGTGGCTGTAAAAACAAAATTAATGGTTGACTATAGCTTGAAGCATCAGGCTGCCATTCCTTGCATAGATACCTAAACTTGAAATTTACTGTATGTTGATGGATCTGCAGGAATCATCATGTTTGCAGTTGGTGTTGGTAAAGCTGTCGAGGAAGAACTGAGAGAAATTGCTTCTGAGCCACTGGATCAACATTTTTCATATTCAGCAGATTTCAACACCATGACTCATATAGTTGACAATCTCAAACTCAGTATCTGCCCAGGTAAGATATTACAGCTTCAAGTATTTAGATGACATGTTTTATGGGTACCATGGGTAGCTTGTCTATTTTGCATCTTGGTCGATATCTTATCTGAACTATCACTTAGGATCCAGGTTCCTTAGCATTACAAAATGATGTTGTAATCTAAAACAGCAAAGAATCATTCATCAAATTTGCTTTACACCATAATTATAGCCTTGGGCAAGTCTTATTACATGTACTGTATAAATATACAAACAAAAATATTCATCATTAAGTGTATTTCAGAGTCCTTAAAAAAGTACAGCATCTTTATGAGTTTTAAACTATGAATTATTAGGCTTAAGGTTGAAGAAGACCATGGTTAAAATAAATCAAAGTTTATTATTATGTGTGAACCCTCCAAACCCTATAAATAGATCAATTTATATAAAATTGTCCTAGGAATTTTGTGGTATGTCTAATGAATTTTGTGGTATTTCAGAGGAGGGCACAGGAACAACTGAAATCCGTAGCCCATGTGAATGTGCAGCTCTCGTACAGTTTCAATCAAACACTATTGAAATCCTACAAGACCTCACCAATAAAAATATCCTTTAAATAGTGCACAGAATGTGTGACTGGAGAAACTGGGAAAAAATAAATTAAATAGGAAAGTTGTTTAAACCTATCCTTTTAGCAAACTTTGAACTTTTTACTTTGGATATCTTCAAGTATTTTAAAAAATGAAGATTTAGGGAAATGTTCAATAAACTATTTAATAAAAGTACAAAATGTATGCTAAACTTCTCGGAACTAATATAGCAAGTAAAAAGTAAAGGTTCAGTGTGTAAGGGATTGAATATAGTTGAGTGCTTATAATGATGTGTTTACACTTTGAGGAAACTTAAGGAAGGGGAAAAAAAGGATAACCTGACATTTGTCATTATACATTGACATTTCTGTGTATTTTCACATTATCTCTTGTTTTGGCTTCCTTAATACAAGCACTTGCTCAGATGACTGCCAGACTCGATCATTTGGAAAACCAGATTGCCAACAAAAAGTGATTATCATGAAAAGACACCTTATATTTTAGGCAAAGAAATTTCCTGTACTTCATCCTTGACATATCAAGAGTGGTTACAATGGTTATCTGCTCAGGATCTTGAGTGGAACTCTTTTTCCTCCAGATTGTTTAAATTATGAAAAATATTTTACATTTTTTTCCTTTTTGGTAAGATGAGTGCTTGAGATGGAACTCTAATGAAACTGACTGAATTTCGGTAGATGAACCTTTCGGAGAAGGAAAAGGAAGTTAAATATATAGTGTCATCAAGAGCTGCTGGGATTATTTGGTAATTATTGATTTTAAAAAATGGAACTCTATTTTCCATTTTCCATTCCATCCCAGAACTCTAAATTTGAAAAATGGGAGCAGGAAGCAAGAAATTCCTTCCTTGCCAAATTATATTTTCAGAAAAGACAGCCTCACTGTCTAATGTCCCTGACCAAAAGAATATGTTCATGGTTTTCTTGCTTACTGTCTTTCATGGTAAACAGTTAAACCTTCAGACTCTTCCTAATAAACAGCTTTTCTTACCCAGGAAGATTCTACATGTGTTGATACTACAATTCCCAGAATTCCCAGCTAGCATCTTGTAGTTTGAACACAAGTTACACAAACCTGGAAGTGCCCATGGTCGAGGAATGCTTGAATAAAACATCTCAAAATACTTGCTTTTGAAAGTGGATCTTTATTTAAATCAACAACTAAAACGAGTTGGTTCAAAAATTGAACAAAAGAGTCTCATTGGCACATTTCCTAGGCCCACCCTGATTTTGACAGAATTGCTGGAGAATTTGTCATGATTTCCCTTTTAAAAAAAATCAGTGAATTCTTTAAAAAGTTCTATATGTGTCTGCATATATGTATGTACATTTGTTTCTAAGTGAGGGTAGGGGTAATAATTTTTCTAAATAATTTTCTTTTTATTATATGCAAATTTTATCCTGGTAAATAAACTTGTTATTGATTTCTTACTTTTTCCTATCTTCTTTCCATTAGAAATATGTGAAAATAATTTATATTTGGATAATTCTTTTTTCCTTCCCTCCAGTTATTTTACACATATAAATAAGCTGAACAAAGTTTCAGGGTTAGCAAAAAAGACATCTTTATTCCAGCAAAAAAATAAAAAAAAAATCCCTTCCTCGTGAATATACACAGATGCATTCATGTGGAGACAAACATGTTATCAGCGATGGATGTTCTCCCATTCTATAGAAGAATGCCAAATATAAAGAGAATGTATTACATTAGATCTGAATATTTTTCAAGCTGGTTCTTCCAATTACCCTGAACTTTCAATCCTTGAATCCTTCGCCAGATGGCTATCAAAGCAGATCCATAAGGTGAACATGCACATTTACTTCCCAGACCGAAGTGATGTTTTACTAATGTTATGCAAGGAACTATTGTAGCTAAACCAGGAGAGAAATATGAATAGTCAGAGAAGCTTCAGTGATGGAAAGATGCAAAGCAGACAATGATGTCACTCTCTGCAACCTGTAACAGTAAAGTAAGCTTAAACACATGAATAAAAAAACAGAAAATTCATCTGCTTTAAAACTTTTAAGTTAAGCAGTGAAGCAACCAGCTATATTATTGTTGTTAGTCAGTTGTAAGTTGTGACTGACTTTTCTGATCCCATGGACCATAGAATGCCACAGCATGTCTTCCACTGTCCCCAGAGTTTGTCCAAATTCATGTTAATTGCATCAATGACATTACCTAATCATTTTCATTCTCTGTCATATCCTTCTCCTTTTGCTTTCAATCTTTCCCAACATTCGGGTCTTTTCCAATGAATATATTATTGTACATCTTTAAATATTTAATGGAACTTTATCTTAAGTGTAAAAATTAGACAGGAGAAATCCTTAACAATATTACACTATAAACATCTGTATATTCATGGAAAATCAGGATATGGGTATAACATTGCAAACAGTTCATATATGTTTAATACATGCTCAAAAACAGTGCAACATTTCCAATTTGATTACAAAATTAGATTGTTTTGGAGCATATAGGAACATGAATTTAGCATCTTCTTCCAACTCTTTTAAGCAGCTGTGTGGGATCAAGCAGCAGCTGCAGAGAGTGCCCACATGGTTTGAGGAAGAAACATGGAGACTTTAATGAGTTGCAGACAAAACTACATTTGCCCTCTGAAATGCTTTTTAATGAAATATTTCTAAAGCATTGCCCAGCCTTAATATACTCTACATGCAAAGCCACTTCATAATTCTTCCAACCAAATTGTCTCTTTTGGAAAATGCCAAGAAAGAATCCTATTTCCTGCACCAACCCTTTTTCCATGCTCTGGAAAACTGGACAATTGAAGCATTTGATGGTGCTGATGAATGAGAACTTGTAAAAAGTGAAAGGACCTGCCCCCACCTCTAAAAATGTATATTTTCCTCCAGATACAGTGCAAGATTTGTTTTTACAGGTGAAAACTTTGAATGATAACCTTGAATTTAATCCCCATGATTTACCTAGAGATGGATAGAGCCTGTTCATAATGCACACTATGTTCTCAAGTCCAAGACGATGGTGAAGGGGAAGAATTACAGCTGTATAAGTTTTATTGCTGGTAGCTCTAAATCAAGCAATTCAAATAAGGTATCTAAGGATCCTAAAATGATTTTGCAGTCAAGGTAATTTTTTAAAAACAAATCATGTAAATAAAGCTTTATGAAAATTTGCTTTCTTTGCTGTGCTCTGCTTGTTGTGGGTGATTTCTAGTATTGACTGACCATGAGAGCAACATAGAGGGAAGGGAAATATAAACAGATGAGAAATTTTAGGAGTGGAAAAATAATACAACTAATTAAAGATAATAAATTAAGCAATAATAAAATGCAAGGGCCTCTAAAAAAATCAGTACAAACTGTTCTTCCAATCTGAAAACCAACTGCAAGATCAAAGGATATCACATTTAAGTCTAAAAACCTTTCTGGGTTATGCAGAAACATCCCTGTACTATCATAAATCTTCAAACTTGTCACTACAATCATAAGGATCAGCAGCTTGTAATAACTTTGCTAAGAAATTGAATTTCTTAGCAACAATATGGCAGTGATTTGTCATAGCATGTCTTCTTCTGGGATGGTTTTTTTTTTTAAATTTTTCAGTTGTCTCCTATCTCAATATTAATCCTGTTTACCTTCCAAGCCACAATTAGGTTGGTCAGGTTCTGCCCTTAAAGCAAGTCTTTGAGAGGATGGACTTATCCAGAGACATTAGAGGCACTTATTTTTTCAACTAGACCTTTTTTGCCCTCATAAACTATTTGTATATAGAAAATTTCCTGCTAAATATTTCTTCACAGTCATACGTGAGAAAGTGAGCAGGTATTTTTAATTCCAGGGATGCAGAGTTTGAGTGCTATCTAGGAAGTATGGTTATAATAGATACACCCTTTCCTTAACTGGAGAGTTTTTCTTATAAATAGAGAATTGAAAATAAGCATGTGTGTGGGTTGAGAAAAACAGTCAAAATCAGAAGTCAGAAACTTGGGAAACGGAGACTAACCCAAAAGCAAATATTACACACAAGTCTTCAGAAATAACAGAAAACTTCAACTGTTGGAGTTGCAGGACTCCTGAAAGGTAGAGCTGAGAGCAGGCCAAGGAAAAGAACGTAAGAAAAAATAGAGCAGGGGTGGCAACTTTAAGGCCTGTGGACTTCAACTCCCAGAATTCCCCAGGGAATCATGGGAATGGAAGTTGAAGTCCACAAATCCTAAAGTTTGCAAGGTTGGACACCCCTGGAGTAGAGTCTGCAAAGTCAAGCAAGACTGCAAACCAAACCAAGCCCATAGTATGCAGAAGTTCAGGTGCGGAGCCCTATAAACCAGCTCCAGGAACAGGGATGTGAGTGCTTTTAAGGCCCTGTCACACTGCCCAACGGATGCAAAACGTTTGTAAAAAGGACACAGCGGACGAGAGAAATGTTCGCATCCGTTTTTATCCACTCTCAAAAGGGGCAAAAATTTGCATAAACAGAGCGGATAAACACAGAAAGGAACGGACAGGGGGAGGACGCAGAGCGGATGGAAAGCAGATGCGGAACGGAAGCATCCTTTTGCATCCTCTAGGCATCCTCTAGACATCCTTAATATCCGAGATAGGTCCCTCTGCGAACATTTTTTCCGTTTTAAATGCTTTCTTTGCGTGCTGCATCCACTTTCATCCTTTCTCCGTCCGTGCTACTAACGCTGCGCGTCCTTCCACGTCCGTTCTGCTTCCTCCCTGCATCCGTTTACCGCTGGAGTGGATTCAAGTTGCGCGGATGCACAGCGGATGCCTAGCAGATATAGCGGATGCGTAACGGATAACAACGGATGCAGAACGGATGTCCCCCATATGCCTAGCGGATGCAGAACGGAGGCGTTGGATACATTTTCTGCTCAAAAAGTTTTGAGCAGCTCAAAACCTTCTGAGTGGATGAAATGTCAATAGACAGATGCTGGACGGATAGAGAGGAAGCAAAACGGAGGCAGTGAGTACAGAACGGAAGCATCGCATTAACCAACGGATTGGTTAAGGTCGTTTTTTCTTCTCCATTTTACATCCTCTTTCCATCCGTTGCTGCAGTGTGACAGGGGCTTTAGAGGGAGCCAGGAGAGTGGTAGGATTCAAATTTTTTTACCAGTTCTTTGGGCATGGCTTGGTGGGTGTGGTGTGGCTTGGTGGATGCGGCAGGAGAAGGATACTGCAAAATCTCCATTCCCTCCCCGCTCCTGGGGGAAGGTTACTGCAAAATCCCCATTCCCTTCTCACCCCACTAACTTGCTTTCCAGCTCTGTTCTCCTGTTCAGGGCAACAAAAGAAGACCCAGCCAATCATTTGGGACTCAGGAGGCAGAGAATAGATGGGCGCAGGGCCAGTCAGAAGTGGTATTTGCCGGTTCTCTGAATTATTCAAAATTTCTGCTTCCAGTTTTTCAGAACCTGCTGAATACCACCTCTGATTCAGTACTGTATGAAGGAATGAAAAGGGTTTTCACATGGAAATGGGCTGAGATTGGCTACAAAAGCTGAAGATCTGTGGGGAAAGGAACAGTTTTAAAAAGAAACAGTTCAGATAAGAAAACATTGTAGGAACACAGAAATAGAATTTTATATGTAGAATGTAGAATTCTTTATTGGTCACGTGTGATTAGACATACAGGGATTTTGTCTCCGGTGCATGAGCTCTCAATATATGTACAACAATAGTGATAGATCATTATCATAGTGGCTGTAAAAATACATTCATCATAAATCATAAGATACAACACTTAGTGATAGCAATCTAAATAAACTACATAAATCATACTAGAATACTAAGTAAACAATATAAATCGAAAGATACAAGCAACAGTTATAGGCATAAGAAGATAAGGAGATAGATTAAATACGAATAGAAATAGAATAATTATAAATTTATAGGGAGATGATAGAATAAGATTGGAGTTGAATTTTGTACAATAAAGCAGTTTTGTGTGGGGAAAAAACAAATATAGTCTTAATATCTGTGTTCTTTATTACAGTAATGAAAACCTTAACATACCTTCTTTCTGCAATAAAAAAACTTCAATTTTTAAAGTGCTGATAATATATTCAAACATAGAACAAAGGGGGAGGAGGAGGTCAGGCAGCCTGTCGTACTTACTGGCTTGGATGTACAGATGTTCCTTTCCTGGTTATCATACAACTCTAATTGATTCAGAAAATAATTGTTATTACTTTGTATTCTGTATTAATATCATCTTTTTGAAGTTGAGTTTCTTGCTGACTCCAGAAACAGATTAGATTCAGTCAGTTATCTGGCATAAAAGAAACTTATCCCTGCTGTCTTGTGCTTCCTAGTTACCTCAGCATCTCAAAAATGTGCCTAGCAGCAGACTGGGATAGAAGACCAAGAAAAGGATCGCTGAGGTGGGAGTCTATTGTAAAAGGGAATAAATTAAATTGATTAAATATGTGACAAGAGTCAAAACCTCATAGAAATTTCAGCATTTGAAGTGATGCTGAGAGACCCACTTTTCTTAAACATTTATACAGCATTAGCCCACCCAAAGCACTTTCTCACAGTTGTTATTTACAATTTTCATGTCCCCATTTATGACAGGGCTACCTCATCTTTTTCAGGCTGAGGTCATGTTTGGCTGTGGAGAGTTGTGCTCAACAATGAACTCAAGTACTTGTGATAGGGCCAGATATAAACAGCATTGCTTGAACTGAATTTAAATGTAAATTTAATGAAATTAATGGCCTACAATTAGTACCTGAATGCATTTTATGACTCCCTCTATTTATCATATATGATCATGTGCCATCAAGTTACTGTCAACTCTTCATGATCACACAGATATGGTATTTCTCCATGACAGTCTCAAAGATGCTTTTTCAGAAGGCAATGGAACTGTTTTTTTCCCTTGAAGAAGAAGGGAAGTGTTGCCTTCTTCTTCCTCAAGGGACAAAAACATAGTCCAGTTGCCTTTTGAAACTTTTGAAACAACAAACAAACCTTTGAAACAACCATGAGCTGGATGACTGAGGATGTTGTGATGGAGAAATAGACATCTCCACAACAGTTTTATCATATTAAACATGACAATTCAACAGCAACTTTTAGGAACTTCATGGGTGGCCATGAGAGGGGTTGTCTTAGAGGTGCCCTTGGGTTAAAGTGTAGTGACAAGAGTAAATGATTGTTTTTGTAACTGTTAAATGGATAGTTTACAAATAGGGGACCAGTTTGATATTGTGGTTAAGGCACCAGACATAAACCAGGAAAAAAACAGGAGTTCTTGATCCGCCTTAGGCCCAAAACCAGCTGGATGATATTGGGACAGTCATTTTCTGTCAGCCCAAGAAAGCAGTCAATGGCAAACCATTTCTGAAATCTTGCCAAGAAAATCTCAGGGACAACTCTAGAAATCACCAGGAGTCAAAAATGGATCTGAAGGCCCTTATGCACATGTATCCCCAAACACACACATACACAGAGACCTATACTATGAAGAAAAATATTACATTGGGATGATCTAAGGAAAACCACAAAATTAATGTCTTTAAAAAAACAATCTTCTATTTCCATTAATAACTATAGGGGCCTATAACTCTTAACTAAGATTAGCATATGCTTCTCAAGTACTAATGAATGCATATGTATCTGTGGAGTTTCTCAATCATCTAGATAAAGGGTGTAAAACTTGCAGCCTGTGGGCCAAATGCGTCATGTGTTGGCCACACCCACCCCTGGTTTAGTGAAGCAGGAAAAGTTGTGATACATCATGTGATGACAACATTACACCATAAATTTGACACCCTTGATCTTGGTACTGGATGTCCCAAAGATGTTTTTCAAAGGCAACTGGACTTCCGTGTTTTTTCCCTGAAATGTTTCACTTCTCATCTAATAAGTTTCTTCGCTTCTGTCTGAATGGTGAGGAATAGAAGGGTTTATATTCTTTGCAGTCCCAAGAAGCTTCCACACCCATTTGCACTCTGATCCAGATGACCCTGAGTGTACAGATAAGCCCCCTCCTCAAATGGTTTCAGCTAGTGGTAGGATTCAAATTTTTTGACTACTGATTCTGCGGGCATGGCTTGGTGGGCATGGCTTGGTGGGTGTGGCAGGGGCAGGATACTGCAAAATCTCCATTCTCTCCCCTCCCCACTAATCTGCTTTCCAGCTCCGTTCTCCTCTGCAGGGCAACAAAAGAAGACCCAGCCAATCAGCTGGGACTTGGGAGGCAGAGAATAGATGGGGATAGGGCCAGTCAGAGGTGGTATTTGCTGGTTCTCTGAACTACTCAAAATTTCTGCTACCGGTTCTCCAGAACTGGCTACAAAGAATATAAATCCTTCTATTCCCATTCATTCAGAAATGAAGAAGCTTCTTGGACAAGTAGTGAAATTTTTTAAAGAAAAACCTTGGAAAGTCCAGCTGCCTTTGGAAAAGCACTTTTGGGAGTGCACATGTGATGTTTCTCTGCCTGCTTCCTGTACTTTGAGGAAGTGGAAAACAAAAACACTCCCTAAGCTTGATCTTATCATCTATGCAGGCAGGTAGCCAAATGTATCAGATGAGAATGAACAGCCTTGATTAATTAGGTATATACAAACTAAGCTAGGAAGGAAATCCAATTATCATTCTGCCAAGGCAAGATCCACTGTTAAAAATGGTGGCAATTTCTGGCAAAAGATGATTTCTCGAGTGAGAATTATAATCTCAACTGGGGTCATTGAAGCCCCAGCTATCCTTTGAAACCTCAGGTGTTCCCATCTTCCAAAGTAGGTACTGCCTCCTTCAATCAATCACCTTCTCCCAACATAGACAGCACTGGGGGTGGAGAGGAACTGAGAGGACAAAGACAGCATTGGGGGTGGAGAGGAACGAGCAAAGTGTTAGTAAGCACAGAGTAAGTATTCCTAAACTATGCAGTCCAGCAGGTATTGGCACCTCTTCAGAGCAAATACCAAGATAATTGTTGCATAGTAGTGCCACTGGTGTTTGACTGCAACACTGTTTGGGCATGTATTAAGGAAATGCCAGGTGCAATGGGGAAAAAAATGGTACTGCCAGGGAGCAGGCAGCCATCCTTTCATGCCTTCTTGCCCTTCCCATCAAGGATGACTTAAACCAGAGGTCTCCAAACTTGACAACTTTCCAGCCTGGCTGGAAAATTCTGGGAGTTGAAGTCCACAAGTCTTAAAGTTGTCAAGTTTGGGGACCCCTGACTTAAATTGTCAGAATCAGTTCCACGATGGCCTGTGGCCGACTTCATTGAAGCTGTTGGGAATATTCAGAATGAACCTACCAATACTCTGTTCAACAAGGAAGTGCAAAAATCACCTTTCAACTGGTGCTCTGTTCCCTATCTTCGCAATGGAAAAGTAAAAGTAGACATTAGAGTGCTCCTGAGGCTGAGCAATTGTAGAGCAGAAGAAAAGCCAAGGACTGGGAGGAGACCCAACAACTGCCGGCCAAATTTCCCAGAACAACAGTCAGAATTCATTCATCCTATCAGAACTGAAGAAGCTTCTTGGATGTGAAGCAAAATGTCGTCCAATCTCCTGAAAAAAACACCTTTGGGACAACCATGACCTGGATGTCTGAGAATCTCTACAGATTTTTAACAAAGTCAGAAATTGCAAAATGGGAGTAAAATCATTTAAGCAGCATTGCAACTGAGCTGGGGGAAAATAAAACAGCTCAGATACCAATTGGCACCAGTGATATGCAATCAGAGGGATGCAAACTGATCTGAGAAACAAAGTCCTGTGTGGAAGGGTCAGGGTTGAGGCCCTTGTGCTCTTGAGGAACTTATGAGGAAACTGCAGTTTTCTTTTGATATTTAGAATGGATTACATGGGTTTTAAAAAAGCAACGCCTTTTATTTTAAAGTGGGAAGCAAGGTTTTACAGAGTACCTCTATTTTTACAATTATTTTACAGAGTACCTCTACCACACACATATAAAAACCTAACAACTATAGCAGCTTCTCCAGCAATGCAGATACAGATAATCAGACTTGGAAGGGATCTTTTAGGTCATCTAGTCCAACCCCCTGCCCAAGCAGGAGACCCTACACCATTTCTGACAAATGCAGTCAATCTCTTCTGAAAGTGTTAAAGTGACGGAGCTCCCACAACTTCCAAGGCAACTTCTGTTCCATTGGTTGATTCGTTCACTGTCAGAAAGTTTCTCCTTATTTCCAGGTTAAATCTCTCCTTGTTCAGTTTCCATCCATTATTCCTTGTCTGGCCTTTGAGTGCCATTGGAAATAGCTTGACCCCTTCCTCTCTGTGGCGCCCCTCAAATATGGAAGACTCTTATCATATCTCCTCTGGTCCTTCTCTTCACTAGACTAGCCCAAGTAACTAGACTAGTTCCTGCAACCTTTCTCATATGTTTTAAGCCTCCATCCTGGTTGATCTTCTCTGTACTTTTTCTAGAGTCTCAATATCTTTTTGTAGTGCGGTGACCAAAACTGGATGCAGTACTCTAGGTGTGGTCTTACTTAAGGCTTTATAGAGTGGTATTCGTACCTCACTTGATCTTGATTGTATCCCTCTGTTAATACAATTTAGGATTGCATTCGCTTTTTTGGCTGCTGCTGCCACACTGCTGAGCTCATATTTAGCTGGCTGTCCACCAAGACTCCAAGGTCCCTCTCACAGTTACTGCTGTTGAGCATTATTTCACCGCGGTCTATTTATGTGTACTTTTGGGGGGGGGGGTTGCCTCAGTGTAGGACTTACTTTTCTCTATATTGAATTTCATTTTGTTAGATATGGCCCAGTGTTCTAGTCTGTGTCTCTTCAAAAGTTAAGGGAGAGTGACAATGGGAGGGAGAGATAAGAAAAGGTAAAAAAAGGTACCAAGGTGTGGTGTATTGCAGATACCTCTAAAAGATTTGCATAAACTCTTTAAGCCACAAGGACACTCCTTAGCCTGATGGTTCAATCTTGGAAACAGCCTTGGAAAGGATGACAGAATGGTGACAAGATGATGGAGAACAGAAAACTAAGTGCAGTGCAGCCTTACTGTGTTTTTCAAACTGCAGGTAGTTCTCAACTTACAACAGCTCACATAGTGACTGTTTGAAGTTACAACAGCAATGAAAAATATGACTTATGACCATTTTTCACACTTGACCATTGCAGCATGCCCACGGTTATGGGATTTACATTTGGATGCTTAATAGCTGGTTCATATTTATGAAGGTTGCAGTGTCCTGGGGTCATGTGAAACACCTCTTGCGATCTTATGACAAGCAAAGACAACTCACCTGTTACTAAGTTAACAGCTTTAGTGATACACTCAGCAAATGTGGCAAGGAAAATCGTAAAATGGGGCAAAACTCACTTAACAACATAAATTTTGGGCTCAGTTGTGGTCGTAAGTTGAGGACTAGTATAGTGTGCTGTTCTCAGGATCTACAGAAAAAACTACCCCTTTATGTGTATGTTAAAGTAATAGGTTATCACCATGAAATATGAAAACCTGAACTTGGAACATTTAAGAATAGTTGGCTATCTTGATGGCCAGTCACATCAAGGAAGAACTCACTTCCATATAGGACATTTCAATGTTTTTTTGAAGGTAAGACCAACATTTGAACTTCAGGATGTGTGGTGGAGGCAACTTTCCAAAACCCAAAACCTTTGTGTATGTATTTTTCTACTGCACTTCATCCAGCTTACTGGTCCTGAGGGAAGAATGACAGGTACCTATTTCTCTTTTATTTATTAAATGAAAACTAGATAAGTTTTAGACATCCACTCCAATCACCAGTTGTGGAATCCACATTTGGTACTTGTTTTAGATTAAAAACAATGGCAGAAAACCCACACAGGAGTAAGGCTTGTGTAGTTTGAACTCTGTAAAGCTATCCCACTGGATATGGGAAGAGCTGTCCTTCAACCTATCATCTATTATAGATATTATGAACCTTAGTAATCACAGGGAAACCTGGGATCTGCCCATCAGATCGTATCAGAAGCATTCATGCTGAGGCTAATGAGTTTGAGAGTGATGCTGGGCAGGAAGAAATGTTCTGATTGGGCAATGTGTTTTGCACCCTGCCTAGGCAACATTTCTGGAGAACCTGTGCTCTGTGAAATACTTGGCTTTTACCTGGCAACATCTATTCTTTATTATATCATTTATCAATTAGTTCAGTTGCTTAACAATTTGTCATGAACAGAAAAGTTGATGGGCAAATTAATATGTGCTGAAAAATTGTAGGTGGAAGGAAAGGGACTGGATAAAATTATTTTCTTAATAAAATTCTCAATTAACAGAATATTTAGCCAGTGATTAAATTAAGCAATTTTTTGATTGAGCACAATATTGTGAAATACAAACTAATCACAACACAAAGAGGGAAACAAAGTTAACCAAGGTTAACATTCCCCCAATATATCATGTTGTTGAAATGTAGCCAATTCCTTTTATAAATTTATAAAGGAATGAATATAGAGATTCCAGATTTTAGGGAACCAGGATGTCACCATTCAAATTCCTTGTGAGGGTAATGTTTATGGTCCCAGCTTTGACACATTGATAGGAATTATCCTACAGTCCTAATCCATGTATTTTTTCATATGGGTTTGTATGCATATGAAAGAGAGAGAGAGAGAGAGGGAGAGATGAAAAGAGGGAGAGAAAGAGAGATGAGAGACATGGTAATACCACTTACCATCTCTCTCATCTCTCTTTACTGCAGGTATCAAGCTGCTATGAATCATTTTCTCTATCATCTTGCCTTCTATTCATGACTTTTCATTACAGTTGAAGCAAATCTCTTGTTTAAAAAAGATTGCAGACACTGGAGTTTTTAAATCGGAAAAAAGAGAGTAAGACGAATCATTATAAAATTGTGTGCATTGTGGAGAATTACATAGAAAAACTCTTCCTCCTCCTGGTATCATTTATTAGATGATACCACTAGTATCATCTAATAAATGATATTATTTAATTTAAAACTAAAATATAGGATATTCAGGGTGGCAAAAAAACACCATGGACGCCACTGAATGAACCACTATTAAATTATTAGATTCTGTTTCACAGTATTTAGCAATGGCCTCCAATCTTGATTGTTCTATTTACTGTATTAAATTTAATTCCTACTTCTCCACCAATAACAACTTTCAAAGGGATTAGCAGATGACTTCAAAACAATATTGACAATCACATCATAAGTCAACATTGATGATGGATCAGTTCTTCTGATCCATTGGATGTTGATAATCAGACTTTGGTGTCGCAGGACATGTCCTTCCTACCCCCACTTATCATCTTCTGCCTGAGGCAGCTGCTTCACCTTGTCCACTTAGAAGGGATATCCCTCTTGAGATCATTGTAACTTGATTGTATAGCATATTTCTTTAGAAAATTGTTATTTTGTACCATTGAGTTATGTTTCACCCACCCCACCCTGCCCTCTGGCTATTCTGTAATTTTCCTTGGTAAATATCAGCTATCTCCAACTATCTCCAATTATTAGTTAGAATATAGGAAGTCCAGCATCTTTAAGAAAGAAAGCCCTGCCCTTCTACCATTCTCAGGTTGACTGTGTTTTCTTCACGTGTTGAAAGATGCTACAATTAGGGTGTGGTTCACAAGAGTTGTTTGAAGTAAGGATGTTTATCTGGTAGCATTTTAGATGTCACGCCCTTTGGTTCTAGTCCTCATGTGCCGCAAGTCCATGCTATCTATGAAGACAGCGTAAAGCAATTATTTTGGGTTTCTGTATGCTGTTATGCAGTTGCTATATCAAGCATGAGGAAGATGTGGAAAGGTGTAATCTTAAAGCTACCCACACACCTGTTTAAATATGAGCCTAATTGCTGTCTGAGAATTCACATCTGAGTTTTCAGGACATCATGAAGACATTGACTGGCTTGCTTCTTGTGGGTCTTCTAGCTCTTTGGATAGGATTACCCTCTACGTCTTCCAAGATTCTGTTTGGTAAGATATAAAATCATTGATAGAGGAGCCTGTTTGGCAAAGAAGTTGAATATAATTACAACAAATTATAACTGAAGCAAATAATCCTTCAGGTTTCCCAAATTAAGTTTAAGTGACTAGTTATAAATTGTAAGGATGATGAGAAATGGTGTTTTGTTTTCTTCCTCACATTGTCAGATCAAGATTTTTGTTGTCATGTTACTTATAGAAAATATAGTTAGGGCTCTTCCAGAGGGGAGAGCAATTACAATATTAAATTGAACCCCTGCTGATCAAATGACATGGTACGCTAGTGTGCAGTGTCTGTGGCATTTTTCTTCTGCAATCTTGAGGAGATTGTTTTCAGGCAGCAAATGTTACTGCACAAGCAAGAGTGATTGTCTTGCTTGGGTTGGCCATTATAAGGAAGGCCTTCTGCATCCTAACCCCCCACCAATTCCTACTGTCCAGTTTTGATAAGAAAGTGACATAATTATATAAAATGTTCCAATATAGAATCAGTCTTCCAAAGGGTGTGCTGTTGTGAGAAATAACTGCCTTTTTCCCCAGTTTATTTTCTTTCTCTTTTCTTTTTATGGTGAGATAAATGAAATCTCTTTCCTAGCTGGCAAATAAGCAGTGGCTAGATAAGATATCTTGATATATATATATTTGGCCAAAAAGTATAAGCTCTGATTGGCTGTCAGTTCTCTGTGTTTGTTGTGGACTTGCAATGCTTTAAATATGTGTATTCTATAGTATCTAGTAACCATAAAGAGTTATTTGCAATATTTGAATTGTGCTCTCAGAAAGCTAGGAGTTTGCTTATCTAGAAAAGCTTATTGGTGGGTACATAAGTTATTAATTTATATTTCAGATTGGACAAAGGGCAATAAAGAAATAACAGTACTATTATTAAAACAGAACAGGTACAAAAAAAGTAGAATCTAAGTATAAAGTATATGTAGGCAAATATAACATAAGTTTCATATGATCAGGCAAATACATTACAATAAAAAAGTTGTAAAAGGTATTTGGTTATTTTGCATTGGTTTTTTTTTTCTTTCTTTCAACAGGATGTGGTATTTCCCCAGGAAATCCATTTCCGTGCTCTTTACCTGGAATTCATCGTTGCAGGAATGATTATGACTGCCCTCAAACCTTACGTTGCTGTAATTTCAGATGTAGCAGCAGTTGTAGAATCCCACCAGGTAATCTTAATTTTAATAAACAATCTCATTTCTTACAGCTCTGGACCTGGTTTCCTGTGCAAGTAGAGAAGCTGGGGACTCTGGACTGGCTATCTTAATATCAATCTGATGAATTTAATTCTCTGCTAAGATTTGCCTTTCAGAAGGGAATTTATGGGTGGGATATGAACAGCTAATACAATAAGGCATTCAGTAAATTAGTTTTTGAAATTAGGAGCCTTGCAGACAAAATAACCAGTAAGGATCTTTTCCAACTTTTCCTCAAACTTTGCAAGATATGATTTTTAGGGTTTACTCTATGCTCTGCTCCTTTTTCTTTTCGTGGAATCTTCCCAATAGACGTTTACATACTTGGGCCTATTTTTATAGATATATAGTTTCTATATAGTTTTTATATAGTTTCTATAGTTTTTATAGATATATAGTTTCAGATATGTTTCAGCTCTGACACTGATAGTATGAGCCTGTCTTTAATATGCTTCAAACTGGGAAGAAGCATCAAAGTCAAAACATGTAACTGGAGCTCCTCTCTTAAAGTGTGGGACTTTTTAATTGCCACCATGGCTTTGAAAGACACTATGGGGTTGCACTAGATTCCAAAGTATGATGAAAATTAGTTGGTGTTTGACTAATGGTTAACAACAATTCTGTCCCCTTGCACCCCCTCCCCTTCATTTCAGTGCTTCCTTGGAGTTGCCCACGAAATCCATTTAAATGCACTATCCAAGGAATACATCGCTGTCGTTATGATTATGATTGTCCAGGAAGACAAAGATGTTGCTACTATAATTGCTCTAGGATCTGTAAATAAGGTATCAGCATCAATTATTTCTCATGCATCACTTTGCTTTATATCATTTGTTATCAGAATATTCTAGAATCCTGAGAGATAAGTCTTAACTTACTTGCTACTAGATCAATCAAAAATACTTTCTGATTGATTTCAGGCATTATTTTGTGTGCTTTCTAAATGGTGCTTTCTAAATAAACTCTGGTGCTCTGTAAAGAAACCCTCTCCTTCCAATGGGACAACTGTGGAAATGTTTTTTTTACTACTATACTTCCTTATTTACTTCAGAGGTCTCTTACCAGACCTCTGACTTCTTCTGCCAGACCTCTGGACCCTGAGTAGAGTTTAAGCAAGTGGACCATTATAGCTCTTTCAATCCTTCAGAAAGGATGGTTCCCATTCTTTTTAAAAACGTTTTTACCAGACTTTTCTCGAAGCACATACCAATACAGAAAAATTGTGAGTTTTTTTCTTTACAAGTTCCAGGTTTTTTATTTTAGCTCCCATTTTTTGGTTGTTACAAATGTGTAAGTATATAATTGAGCTGGTTTTGGCACATGATCTAAACAGAAATTGTATACTGTATATACCCAAGAACATTTGCTCAGCATTGCTCTTTTTTGCATGATCAGTGTGTTTTTCTATCTTTTTATTCCAAGCATTCTGTTGTCAGACAAGATCAACATTGGGTAGAATCCATTGAATCTTCCATCCTAGAAAATGCTTTCATTTAATTGACTCTCTCTCTCTTCCATCCAACATCACAGTAGTAATTAGCTAAACAGATTGAATCAAAGGAAATGTAAAAATTTCTTTGAACTACATGTGATTCATTATGAAGTTTCTAAGACAGTTGTTTGTTTTTGCATAGGCCAGAATTTGACTTGGATGACCAGAGATTGCTTTACATTGAATCAAAGTGTACCAGAGAAATCAATTTTGGTTTGCCTGTTTATGGAAAAGAAGACACAGTTGCCAGCAAAATGCTTCTTTATGTCATTCTTAAATTCTCATGAACTGTTCTCATGAACAGTGATTACAAATATATGCACCCATATAGACGGTTATGTTTTTCTGGGTTTGAAATCTATTATATAAACCTAAAAATAAAATAGGATTCCCAGGATTCCCTCACAAAAACACAACACTTGAATTTATCTCTGCAACAGCAACTTTTTGATCATTTCAGAACTGATGGTTAGTTTATTTTCTTCTGCTGTCCATTTTTATGGCTATGAAACTTTGACCAATTCCACAAATTGCATTAAATAATCATTTGGTTTATTTGACTTTACTATGGCATGATGTATGAGGTTGGTAAGCTATGGATTGTACTTATGTGTGGATTCAACCTATTTGATAAACCCTGGTTAAAACAAATCATGATTTTGCTTGTTGAGTGAAAGTTTACTAAAAGCATAGAATAGAAAAAAGCAGATACAGTGCAACTTTGATTTAACAAACCCTTATTAGCAGACTTTGAATGCAACAGACCAAATATCCATACTATCTCTCTCCAAAATGGCACGTTTGTTTCAGAGATACACTATGCAAATAATAATCATTCACATTATTATGCTAATAATAAAAAAATCATTATTTACATAATAACCCAATTAGGTGAATGATGTAAATCACTGCAATTATTTATTTTTGAATTTAACAGATAGCCAAGTCTGATAGATAGCCATCGCTACAAATAGTCTTTTAAAATGAGATTTCACTCCATTCTTATAATGCAAAAAATAATAATATAATTATAATTGGCCATATAACTTTGATGCCATGAATAATATCAGTTTGTTAATAATTGTGTTTGAAAACTTGCATTTTTCTGTAATATATTAACTTCTCCAGAGTCATGAGATATTATTTGAATGGAACATTTCCAAGATATGGAACCTCTTCTACAGTTAAAAAAAAATGTGTGGTGTATTATGCATTTTGTAGTTTGTTATGTAAGCTAACAAAAATTCTGGTCAGGTAAGAGTTAATTCCAGATTGTTTAATCTAAAAAGAAGAGTTCTTTTCTATGCTTTGAAAAACAGTAAAACAATGACATAAATATGAGTTCATAAGCAGTGCCACCAGAGGGCAGAGAAAAGCCATTTAGACTGAGAACAAATTATTTTGAAAAATAGATTGAGCCTATTCTAGATGTGAAAAGAAATCAGGTTTTCTTGAAAGAAAAAATATCCAAGAACTTTAATACAGTATAAGGAAAGTATTTAATCAGTTTATTGCCCCACTGAATTGTTAAAGCAGCTCCAATGCCTTAAAACCATGCATTGGAAATAGATTGAAATAGATATCCAACAGTATAATGTAGAGTAAGGAAAAACTCACACCTGGGAAACAATAATGTAGTTATGTGGGAAATCACAAACAAGGTCTCAGATTGCTCTGTATGATGATCTGCTGGAAAGGACAAAGCACCATTGTTTTCCAAAGGCATAATGGTGAAAAGGCCTTATAGATGTCAGGAGAATGCTGTGCTAGAAGACAAGATCTACAAACAAGACACATCTCTTGGGTACAATGATGGCATTACTTTACCAATGGGATGTGGGTCTAGACCTGACAAATGTAAAAGAACCAACAATCCCATAGGGATCTAAGTCTCTAGGCAATTATGTCACAATTGAACATTCATTTTTGCACAATCTCTCACTAACTTAGGGGCTGATATGTTGTAGTCTGCCAGCGCCCAGCAGAGCTGTCAGCAGATTCAGACAGTGAGGAGGTTGGAGAGGAACAAGGGCCAATTCTGGAGTCTGCAGAAGGCTCTGTGCTCTGCTCTGTGTTGGACGAAGAGATGGGGCCAGGGTCATCTGACAGTTACCAGCTGCTTTCAGAGTTGGAGATCAGTGGGGCAGAAGAACAGCTTGAGCTTGTCCTCAATGTGCGCATGCACAGAGCTGTCAGGAGAACGGTTAAGGAACAGGGGGATGGCCTTTCCCATAGGGAATAAAGAGGAGCGAAAGGGGAATGGTGTTTGCAGGAGACAATTAGTTCATTTAATTAGAGTGAAGATTTGTTCCTGAATTGTATTGTCTGCTACAGCATTTCACTCGCCAAGCCTGATAAAGGTCTGTGATTGTAAGTCACTCTTGAAAGACTGCTTGCTGGGACTTTGCTGGATATGAATGTGAGGAATTCACATTAGCCTAAATAAAAGGGGTTTTGTCAGGATGAGGAGTCTGCTTCATGATGTTGGGAAGCCTAGGTCAGAACATGATGTAGTTCTCATCTTCAAAAAAGGGGAAGTATGGATCTAGGAAACTACAGATCTGTGTATATCAGGCATGTTGTCTCCTTGGAGCAAAAATCAAAGATGTGTCTGAGAACCTTATTAAAATAATCAAGCCCACATTATTATTCTTTTCTTCTCGTTAATGTGGGGATGAACAACACGACATTGAATCTGAAAACAATATCAATAGATTACAAGTAGTTAGGCAAGAAAGTTAAGGCATTAGGAGCACAAGTGGTGTTTTCATCTGGTATTCAGTGGTATTTCCAACAAAAGATCAACATCCAATGAGAGAACAAAGGATTTTGGAAATGATCCACTTGCTTAAGAGCTTGTGCTGCCAAGAGAACTTTGAATTCCTAGACCATGGTCTGCATTACCATCACGAAGGCTTATGGCTAGGTGTGGGCTGCACCTCACAAGAACTGGAAAGAAAGTATTTGGGAAATGACTGGTTCAACTTTTCAGAGGGGCTTTAAACTAAAATTGAGGGTGGTGGTGACCAAACTTTCGGATCTTTAGGACTTATCCAAGCATAAGCCCCAGGATAACTAGCAAGGAGAGAGCCAACTTAGAATTTCCCAACAGTTAGAACAATTAATCAGTGAAACATATTGCCTCCGGAAGTTGTGGAAGTTTTAACACAAGTTTTAAAGAAGAGATTGGACCCCATTTGTTTCTGGAATAAAGGACCTCCAAGGTCCTTTCCAACTCTGTTATTCTGTTTTGTGACATATCATTTAGATTGGAACATTGCCATGCATGAGAATCTTCATTCCACCAGCTTTCCAGACAAAGTACTGAATGACAGAAAGGACTTCTATGGTCTGAGCTTGCTAGCATTTTTTGCAATTCCCAAATTATTAGCAAAAAGAAAAACTGCCAGAAATAATATAGAATCAAAAGTGGCACACTTCTCTGTTTTTACCCTAGAAACATATGATGAGTCATCGGATCTAAGGACTACAGTAATCCTGAATTTAGAGGGGCTGGATTAAAACCACTGGCTGGAATCAGGAAATAAGTTATGTAACATAAATCTCTGCTGTCAGGTTTGTTGACAGAGAAGGAAAAGAAAGAAGCAAACAATTTCCAAGGTCACAATATATGAAAGTTTGACTGAATACCCTTATAAAAAAATGACAGAAATTTAAAACAAACCCTGGAAGATATAATATTTGGTTTTGAAGCTCTACCTGTCAGACTGGAAACATAAAGACAAAAAAATTGCTAGTGATATTAGCTGCAATCTGTAGGTGGCAACATGTTCAAATATTATCTCCATTTAGTCTCCATAAATTGAACGTGCACATTTCTGGAATAAAATCAACTAGCATATTAATTTTATAACAATAGAAAGGAATTGGATAGAAATGACAAATAATTCTAAAGTTGAGGTAGCTTACCTAATCAACCCACACTGGTTGATTTAGTGCCTTTTTTCATATACCACACTGCAAGCCTTTTAGGTGGCAGTAAACTATAACTTAGTTCATTTTGTTAGAATTTGTAAGTGTTGTATCAGACAGGTAAGGAGGGAATGATGAATAGAGTTCCTCTGACTCAGGTTAACAGAGGTGACATGGCTGACTCATTTGTTGTGTAATGTACTGTTTGAATTAAGGATAAAGATTTTGGGACTCAGGAAGGACTTCATGTATATTTTCCTCTCAAGGGCGCACTGGGTTCCACATTGTTATGTTCTTGGTGAAAAAGTAAATATCCTCATGTTATTTTCATTTTAGCCCTGTAGCCTAATCTTCCCACAATTCTTTCCTTTCTTTCTCTGAGGAATTCAGATATCACCTTCACTTTAGAGGCCTCTAATTCACCCTGTTTGGGATGAACAACCAAAACTTAAGAGCAGCCATCTTGAAACCTGATTTGTTGGCATTGTTAGAATTCAATAAACTTCTAATAGCAACTGGTCCCTGACTTTTATTTTCAATTCTTCAGCTACCTACTTACAACTAGGGTTCTTCCAGCCAAGGTTGGCAGCGGTTTTTCTGTTTTATACCATTTGGATTAAATCCAATGGCTAGAATCAGGAAATAAATTATATAATATAAATATCTTCAGTCAGTTTTATTGATTTCAAAATTTCAAAAGAAATAAACTCAGGATATTTTGCAAATTAAAAAATAATAGAAATCCTTTGGCAAGAATCCAGTATCAATATGAGTCAAATGAAAGCATTTCACCACCACCCCAAAAACCACCATGTGTAGTTGTTGAAAAAAACATAAATCAAAGTGAAAGCAAAAGATAAAAAAGACAACTAAAGTCAAGCAAGGGGTTGAAATAAACCAGCATTCAGCCACTGACTAACTTTTGAAAGAAAATGATAAATACATAAATTCAAAAAGTGAAAGTTAATACCCAGGCAAACTTAAGAAAACAAAACTGTTGACAGGAAGAGGTATACAGCCAATAAATGTCTGACCATTTCCAAAGAGAATGAAATCTTCAAGACTCCCCTTCCCACAAGGGTCCATGGCCATTCAAAAATTGTCTTGGTCATTCCTAAGTGCTCCCATTCAAATTTAGAGAGCAGCACTGCCAAAGAACCGGCTCTGGCAGCAAAAACAGCAGACCGTGGGTAAGAGAAAGAAAGTCACTTACCTTTCAGCTGCCATCATGAGGAGGAGACACAATTTTCATTCTGGAGCTTCTGAAGTAAGAGCAGCATTCTATATCCACTAAATCCTCAAAGAAATGGTTATTCTACAGTTTTAAAAGTATTTTAAATAGAGAACTGGCAAATACCACCTCTGACTGAAGATTATACATTATCCTTTCCTTGCCACTCCCCACCAAGCCACATCCACAGAACTGGAAGTAAAAATTTTTGAATCCTACCACNGTCCATTTATTGATCGTAACTGGGGCTGACTTACAGAAAGAAAATATTCAATCAATGCTGTAAACAATTTCAGTAGCTGCAAATTTACTAAACCATCTAGTATTACTATGATATAACAATCAAAGTTAAATATTTGTATTTTTTTTTCAGTTTAAGCTAAGGCCAACCTATTTAATATCTTCATGACAATTGCATCAACATCAAAGATCAACAAATCAGCATCAAGTTGAACACAATTGTAGAGGGCACAATCAGATTAATAGCCAGGCAAACATAAAGAAAAGAAACTACTGACGGGAAAAGGTATATCGTGAATGATTTTCGGACCAATTCCAAAGGGAATGAAATCTTCAAGACTCCCCTTCCCACAAGGGTCCATGGCCATTTGAAAATTGTCTTGGTCATTCCTAAGTGCTCCCATTCAAATTTTGAGAGCAAGTACTGCCAAAGAACCAGCTCTGGCAGCGAAAAAGAAAGAAAGTCACTTACCTTTTAGCTGCCATTTTGAGGAGGAGACATAATGTACATTCTTGAGCTTCTGCAGTAAGAGCACCATGCTATATCCAGAAAATTCTCAAAGAAATGGTTATTCTATTGTTTAAAATTATATTAAATACACCAGAATTGATAATGCCAAAAGTCCTTAATAAAGCAAATGGGACAAGGAAAAATGTATTCCAAACATGTAAGCAACAACATATGCTTCCATCCCAGGCCTCAATATGAGTCTTGACTGAAAGGGATCTTAAAAATCCACTTCACTCTTTCATTAAGCAAGCTTTCCTCCAGGTTTGATGGTCCTGTTTCTCTTCTAATCTCAATTATTTTTCAAACCCAAAATCACCTCCTGTTCTTCATCTGAAGACAAGAAAATTTTTTTGTATCCTTTGTACAAGTTGTAATATTCCAAACTGGACAGTGTATGGAGAATTCTGAATATTATTATCAGAATAAATATGGATACTATTAATCACAAAATTGTAGCCAGATTTTCACTTTGTTGATTTCTTCCTCCAACGAAATCATGGATTGCGAGATAAGAAATAAAATTTACCTTGGTTGACGTTGAATTTGAAGAGTAACAGACAAGATATTGCTAATGGCTTGAAAGCCAAACGAGCAAACCACAATATAGTTGCAAGAAACTGTCAATTAACCACAAACTGACAAGAGACATTATTAGAGGAAAAGAAGCCATCTGCCATATCCATACTCCAAAATCAAACTGAAGTAATAGACTATATCTCTCAGCTTACCAAGGGACACATTAATAGCTGGAAACAACCCAACTGATATCTCAAGAACAGCAAATACTCGAAGCCATCTACATTTACTGCGATACAACAATTGCTGATTTTTTAATATCCATATATTCTGAAATATTTTTCCATGTCTGGACCTGATCTGTATATACAATAAACATTTTGTGATCTTTCTAATTGACACCTTCAAAATTCATTTTAGCATTGTCCCCTGGGAATGAAAATATTTTATGGAAAGTGTCACAATGCCACAGGGTTTTTTTTTAAACTGGAGGTACGTTGTTTTGCAATGGTGGCAATGGATACAGAAGAACATAATACTGAATACTTTCATGCTGTTTACTACATTAGTCCCCAACCTTTGTGACTAGGCAGCCTGGCTGGGGGCAGGGAGCAATGGGCTATGCAGCGCATGCAACCCTTGTGCGAATGGCAGGCTGGCCAGCCACTCAAGTGGCCAATTCCAAATAGGCCATGGGCCACTAGCAGGCCATAGCCCAGGGGTTTGGGACCCCTGATCTAATATATTATCCATAGTTATTTGCAGCAGGTGTTTTCAACACAACACAATGCTGGGTTCAAAATTCCTTCTAGGTCTTTCTGGAAACTTTCTCTCTGTCTTCTATTCCCTTTTTCCAGGGAAACTCCCCTAGACTTTTCTTCTCTTCCCTCAAAAAAGAACCACAACTTTTCTGCCCAATTGAGCCATTCTTTTCAACTCCTGGGCTCCCCACTCTTCTCTTTTATTATTTGTTAGATTAACAGCATGTGCTATAGTAGATGAAACAATGGGTATCCCTCAGTGCTCTCGTCCCCATCACTTTAATGATAAAATTTATAAATTTCATCCTGATAAAATTTTCAATTTGCTCTGTAATATATGAGCAGGCGTTTCATTGTGAGCATTCTTTCCTGTGAGAATCGTTATCTGGATTCCACCAGCTTTCCAGTACTGGAAGTAATAATTATTCAGAGATAGATTGCTAACTATAATATAGAACTGACCATGATGCATATTTTCAAATTTCACACTCACGAAAATCTATGAATCGAGTCAAGCGCATGATAAGTTTGACAGTGATTGAAATTGATGAATCAAGAAATAAATTAACAAATACCTATGTTTTGACCTCCGTAAGTCTATGGTCAGATGAGTGAACAAAAAGAAAAGCAGAGAAATTACTACGGTTCCCGACTACACAAAAAATTAATGACGCATCTTTTGGAAAAAAAACTCCTTCATTAAAAAATCCAAAAAAGCTGAAAAATGTAGACAGGAGCATGAGGCAAAACTTGAAAGATATCTCCTCCTTTGCTGAAGGTCCAAGGAACTCTAAGTCTTGGGACAATGGAGAGATGATTCTAGTCTACCCCACACTCAGAATATTGCATAACTGATCTATCGTCCAGTTGTAGCCCTAGCTTCTCTTTCACATATATATATACTCTTGAAAATGAGAAGGAAAGGCCAATTGCTTAAGTTTTAGGGTCATGGTACGTGAGAAAGCATAATAAAGTATTTTGGCAACAACTATTGATTGCAGTTAAGATGCAAACTGTAATCCTAACCACCTTAAAGTTCATCGTTTGGACTTTCTGAATTACAGTATATCTGTAGTTCTTGAATATTCCTTAATTCATTTGCTGAATCTGGAGGAAAACATGAATCTGCTCACACCTATCTCCTGGTGGGTCTCCCAGCCTCTTTGGATGGTCCTCCCCTGCTGCAAGCCGAGAGCAACCTCCGAACAGGTGAGACATAAAAGTAGCTGCTTGTGAACGACGACAGATGGGGATAAAGAGCTAGGAAGCCTGCCTCGAGTTGAGTGTATGCTGCATCTTTTACTAATAAGTGCAATCATTATCGTGGACAATTGAATATTAATTTCTGTGGTGGGTTGCCATTTATTGCATTATCGGGTTTATCATAAAAAAATCTGAATAAACATATCTTAATCCATAATGCAGTGTCAAGAAATATAAACACTATGCATAATGTTTAAATTTTGATGGTATGTTCTTCATAGAATTTACCATAAGTGTCCTTATGTTATTCAATCAATGGATCTTGAAATATTTCCCATATCTTTATCCATTTGTCAAATAAAGATTTGTTTTAAGCCAAGCCAGGCCAATTCAGGGTTATGTTGGGGAATTCAAATTCAGCTCCTTTCATATTAGTCCTTGGCTTCATCTGTTAAAATTTATCGGTATGGCCTCAGAAAGATTATATGTAGGAGAGGAGAGAACGAAGAACAGACTATACTCCCAAAGAGTGAAGACTATGTGGCTGACCAAAAGTTTGCAGCCAAATTGCCAATATCAGAGCTCAAACCAACAGCCGAACTATCCATCTGAGCTACTAACATTCAACACATTGTAAGACTAGGTGGCTGTGTTCATAGCAGCTGCTGAACCAGCAAGCCACATTTAACCAAGGATAGCAATAGATCATGCTATTTAACCNATTTAACCAAGGATAGCAATAGATCATGCTATTTAACCACTCTGAATTTCCTTGACATAAATGTAAGTGGCAAATGCATTTGGAAGCTAAAAAAGTCAACGGATTACATTGGCCTTTCAAAGGAACTTAAAATGAGGAATTCTACAAAGTAAATGTGTCCAAAATTTGCCTTATCCTCAGTGCCAGTTGTGAATCCTTCCTATTTCAAACAGCAAGATCTCATTCTACATAAAAACAATTATGCATTCAAAGAGTAAGATAGTAGTTGCACCACAACAGAACTCAGGAAGGAGAATTTTTTCAATGTTTCCTTTCTCAGAGCTTTAAATCTAGCAATCAGGGGTGGGATTCTTTGGTTCGGACTGGTTCAAGTGAACCAGATCTTAAATTTGCATATGGTTCTCTGAACCGGGATTTGAACCGACCATCTGGCCCAGCCCACCCTGCTCCCAGAAGTCTCCACACAACCCATTTTTGATTCAGGTGGAGGCTCTGGAAAGACGGGCCTTCTGGAAGTACCGGAAGTCTGGAAATGGGCCTGTTTCTGGCTTCCGGAGGGCCTCCAGAGCCCGAAGGATGCCATTTTTGCACTCCCAGAAGCCCAAGGGAGGCCTCTGGATCCTTAGGAAGCTGAAAAATGGCCCTACTGGAAACACCAGAAGTCGCGAAACAGACCTGTGTCTGGCTTCTGGAAAGCCTCCAGAACCTGGGGGAGGCGGTTTTCACCCACCCAAAGGCAGCAGTGGATAGATATCCTTTCTAAGGTAGCTCTGAAATTATGGCACCAACACAGAAGCTAAGCAAGTCACTTCTTTAGAAATCTGCAGAATGAGTGCCCCTCTTCTTTTCAACAAGTTTTAGGAATAATTTTGCTGTGGAAAACCATAGTTTTGGACAGTTGGACAGTCAACTCAATAAGTGAAGCAATGCTTATGAACTTATCTCAGCTTTCCTTTGCAAACAGACACTGAACAAGACAGTTGATCCATAATGCTATCTGGATATTACATTCTGGATAAGGTACAGAACAAGTATATGTACATTGATCTCAAAACTAGTTGTTTTTTCCATGTACTATCTTATTCTATTGCCAGGACGAATAATTTTGAAAAAGCCAGGAATGTGCCCATTTGCTATTTGCCCTTGCAATTATTATACTTGTAATTGCTTACGTGATAGTGATTGTCCACGAAACCTGAAGTGCTGTCTTATTTGTTGCACAAGGACGTGTGTGATTCCAATCCGCAAAGTTTCCGGACTCAGGAGGGACTTTATTTGCCCATTCTTATGAAGAACACACTGGGTTTCACATTATCATGTTCTAAAGAGCAGGTGGCAGTTGTGACTAGGGAGCCCTTTGTGCAATTTTGGGTTGTGTGCCAGTGGTGTCCTTTCTTAAGGTTGGGATTCTCTGTACTCAATCACTCAGGACCTGCTCATCTCATGTTGGGACTACAGCAGTGCAATCTATATGGGGCTATACTTGAAGACTATTTGACAGCTAATGCTGGTACCCAATGTAGTTGNGCAATCTATATGGGGCTATACTTGAAGAGTATTTGACAGCTAATGCTGGTACCCAATGTAGTTGACTGTGAATTCTGGGATCCCCAGAGTGGCCCAGATGACATAGGTGTTTCATGAGCTGCATGGGTTGCAGGTTTGCTTCCTGGTCCAATTCAAGCTCTTAGTTATCACTGTCAAAACGTTTATGGCATGGGGCTAGGCTACTGAGGAATATTGGTCCACCCCACTGACTCTGGCAGGTGGGGCATGCTGTGGACCACATTGCTCCAGGAATTCTGGTGGCAAGGTCTAGGGGAAAAGTTTTCTCTGCTAAAGGCTAGGTCACATCAGCCGACGGATGCAAAACGTATGTAAAAAGGACACAGCAGACGAGAAAATGTTCCACTGGTTGTTATCCACTCTCAAAAGTGCCCCAAATTTGCATAAACAGAGCAGACAACAATGGAAAGGAATGGACGGGGAGAGNTAACACAGTACACATTGTTTTACTGTGTAGTTTTTATCATATTGGAAGCCGCCCAGTGTCACTTGATAATAAGATGGGTGGGTTATAAATGCAAGAAATTAAAAAAATTTTTTGATACATTATTCAATTCCCAGGCTGGTCCTTCTTCAGCCATTCATTTGAAACTCAAGTTCCTCCAACCAAGATTGACAGAAGATTTTATTAATTATATCATTTGGCTTCTTCTTTGATAACATCTCCAGTAAATAGTTTCCTCTGAAAACTAGTTTGGTAGTTAAAGATGCCCATGTATTCACTTCTGGATTGCTCTTTATTTAAGTTTAATATGTTATTTTAAATTTATAACAGGCTTCCCAATTGACGAATGTTTGATGGCTCAATGTATTCGGAGATTTTACATTATCTTTCGGATTCCTTCATTGACCTCAGAAATATTTCTTAAACGAGAAGAAAACAGCAAAATATCTTCCATGTTGCCATTATCTACACATCCCCTTTCTTTTTAACGGATCTTTCTTTCTTNAAACCAAAAAAAAGAATCCATGCAAAGTAGATTCCACTAAACTGTGAGGTTGATATCACATTTCAGTATCACAAAGAAGAAAATTTAAGAGCATCAAAATGAAAGTTGATAGACACGACAATATTGTGCTCTCAATTTGTAACCTTTATAAAAGTCCTGAATTATCCTATCTCACTACATATGAAATAAAGAAAGCAGTTTACCTGTTTGTTTCTTGTGAGAGTTTAATCTCATATTATGTTATCACTGCAATATGTTCAATGTGACTATTCTTGCCTGAAAATATCATTGTTTCACTAAAAAGACAATAATCGACTTTGAATAAAACTTTTACAGTGACTACAACTGTTCCAGTCAGTGTTACTTTGAATTTTCCTAAAGATAATGAATATTTTTCTGTTCCTGGGGTCTTGAAACTGCACTTGAAACTCACGGCAAGCTGCCATAGTATGTTGTCTGCAAGATGGGAAATTCCTCAAGCTACCAGATGGAATGAGACATGGATTCTAAAATGGTTTACCTTTAATAGTGGGAACGTTGAGGTTCCCTAAGGCTCTAAATTACCCTCACCACAAGAGCGAAGTAAATTCATCTTCCCAAACCTCAACAATAGTCAACCTCAGATCAGTTTGAGTGCACGTGTCCACGTGTCACTTACAGTTCTTAACAATTTAGATTATTGCAATGCACTCTACTTGGGTCTACCCTTGCAGAGGATACAATTGGCATAGAATACAGCAACAAGTAGAGTTTTGTCTTCCACTAAGATGGAGCATATAGCATTCTAGTAGTCACTGTAGTAGTCAGATGGGGAACACATAATTTTAATAAATAAATAAACAAATGTTATGCACAAGGTTGCTTCTTTCCTGGTGCAAGCCAATATGTGGGTGATCACGGGAACAGATTGCCTAGGTACCATTTTGGCCCGTAATGGAATTGTCAGCCAGTTTGGCTGGCAGAAGGAAGGATTCTGCTGACTGCATTCAGTCAAGAGTTTTTGGCTGGTGGGGACTCCTGAGGCAAGGGATTTTCCTATTGTAGTCTCCAATCTTTGGAAGATCTGCACCCCAGGTTGAAGCTCTGGTCCCATCCTTTTTGGTCTTATGGAAGAGTGCTCAAATCATCTCCGCTATTTTGGCTTGGGGTCCTGAACAGGGTCCTGCTTTATTGGAGTTAATAAGGAAGATTCAATATTTTAGAATTAATAAGGGAAGATGCCAACAGTGTTCTTGCTTTAGTTTTCTGTTGTTTAATATTTTAGCATTTATGATTTTTAATGTTAAGTGAGCCAATCATTTTTCTTTTTTGGTAAATCTTGTTTGAGTTTTCACACAAAAAATAACAAATAAAAATCTTTTTTGAAAGTAGCGTAATCCCCGGGTTACATTTCTTTGTAGAGATAAATTCAATTTCATGCTCATTTTTTTATGCATTCTAATTCCGTATGCTAGTTACTGTTTACATTTTTTGCATAGCTTTCTCTCCTCTTTAATTTTCTCAATTTTATTTTAATTATCTCATCTCATTCATCATCAATTATATTGTATTTTTTTGTCTGTCCTGTTAAATATATCTATTATTCTTTTTCTAATTAAACAAAGTTCTCTGTAGTTACTGATTGGAGTATGACGCCTTTATATCTTTTAAGTTTATCCATTTAACTCTTATTTAGGCTTCAGTATATACCTAAAATAAATATATTTAATATAATACATAACTCCATTCGATTTCTGCTTGGTACGTTTCTTAAATACACGCTAATATCTTAAGAAAAAGAAAAAAATTATAATATATATAATTAAAACAACACCATCCATTCCACTTCAATCTATCATTAATATTCATTAAGAATCTTAACTTCTTTAACATTGTACTTTTCAAGTTAAATATCATACGTTTCAATGGGAAACAATTATAAGCTTTCCATAATTAATTCCCCCTCCTTCACTTTATATTTTATAAAACATTAACTATTAAGAATGTTCCCATCCCTTCCTAATTCCATGTTCTCATTTAATTTTATTTCACATTATTTTATTAACAACATTTCACAAGATTTACAGTAAACTTATTTTATCCCTCATTGTAATCATAATTGTTTTTCCATTTTCTAAAAGTTTATTTCCTATTTACTCAACATAATAATACAATCTCTTATGTACCTTTACAGAAATCCCTTTTCAGTTTAAATTTTTCACCCATTATCTCTAAATAGGTCCTGTTTGCTCTACATCTCGTTCCGGTCCTTTGTAGCATCTTTTTTCTTTCCTTCCTTCCTCTCTCTTCCTCTCTCCCTTTTCATCGCCCCCGTTGTTTCTCTCTCTATTTCTCTCTCTGTATTCCCCACTTTCTGTTGCTTTCCAGTATTGTACTTAATTTTTTGAATTATTTTTCTTTTCTTTGTTGTTTTTTTTAGTATTAAATTCTCCCATTCTCTTTCCCTTTCCTTTTCTCCGCCACATAGAATGTACTTATTCATTAAGATAGGTTTCTCTTTTGTCCCCAGTCTTCTCTTCTTTTGCAGACGTTTTCTTGTTGTTTCTCAAATAGTTCAAATCTCCATTTCTAAGAAATTGAAAAACGAAGTCAAAAGAAACCCCTCCCTTCTTGTGCATCTTCCTTAATACTTTTTAAGTTCCATTTTCAATTCATCCAAAAGTAGTGCCATTTGTATAATTTTTAAACAACCACCGATTAATTTTAGTCATTCCAAATGCAATAACCAAGAATCCAAAAATCACAGCCAGTAGGTCCTATATATCACAGAAGCTGTTTCTTTCTGCTTTTTTTTTTCAGTTCTTTCTCTTGCCTAGGATTCTACTGTTTTAGTTACAAAGTTTCAGTTTAAAATGTATCTTTTAGAAGTCTTGTTGAAGTTTACTGTCGATTCTTTTTAATTCCCGGGCAGTCTCCTCTCTCTTCCAGATTCTGCCTTTTTTTTCTCCCTTCCTGCTTATGGAAAAATATTTTAGTGTCCAAGAGAATCTTTATTATCCCTTTGTTGACATTTTGTTTTTATTTTCAGCTTTAATTGCCTGTTGAATGTCAAAGCAGATTTTTCTGAATTTCTTATTTAGTCTCTTATAGTTGTCAGTATAGGGAAAGGGAGTGAAGAAAAAAAACCCAAACCTTTTCCCTTTTCCTTTTCCTTCGCTGCTTGTTGATTCTTCTTGGGAAATGAATAATATAATTTTTGTAAGTTTTAGAATTCCAGGTCCTTAGTTGTTACTTTTGCAATTTGACCTGGTCAGCCAAAATTTTCAACTTCTTATCTTCTTCCTGCACATTCTTTCCGGTCGAGTTCTTCTTTAGGTGGCCCATTTCTGACCACTGCTGCCACTGCCTTCAGGGAAAGGGAGTAAATGCCAGCTGGGGGAGGAGAGATGCGGCCTCCTCAAACCTGCTGGCAGTTTCCCCCCTTTATCCACTTTAACGGGGTGGCTTCACCCTAAACCAGCTGGTGCGGGGCGCTCCAGCGGCAAGGCCCAGACGCGAGACCGTGCACGATCGCGGATTTCCTGTCTGTCACCGAAGGGACTCAAAACCGGAAGCCTTAAGTGAGCCATCACTTTATTAGAGTGAGATGGCAGCAAATACAAACAGGAGTGAGATGGGGCAGCATCTTTAAATTTAATAAGCCAAACAAAGATAATACAAATAAATAAATACAATATATATGTTTTTATACATACACACTATAACATATATTAACCTACTGTCCTGTACGATATTAATCCATCTCTCCCAAAATTGCATTTATATTAACTCTTTTTTACATTCATTATGCTGCATAATAATCAAATGTATAAATCCTGTTCATTTTTTTATTTTAAAGGTTAAAAATCTGTGGAGGCTCCCAAACCTAAATCAATATACGACTACAGCCTCTTTTTCTAATCAAGGAATCAAATGTAATCATTTCAAAGAAAGCCATAAATTTCAAAGAAAGCCATCAATTTCACAAAATTGTATTCCAAAGTGGATAGATTTTTCTCTGTGCATTAACGAATGTTGCTGTAGTAATCATATATTGAAATAGTCTTCTATGTCATTTTTCCAACTGTTTACCCATTAATCCTAAAAGAAAAACCTCTGACTTTTCTGAAGAAAGAGATTAGGATAAACACAGATATTAATTAATTCACTATTTTTTTTTAGTTTCCAGGAAAATAAGTACAGCACTTCCTTTCAACAATCCTTGCTGATACTTTTTCTCAAAAGTGTGAGGATTTTTAGCTGCTAATTACATGTGTACTAAATATAGGTAGTCCTCATTTAGCAAAGACAGTTGGGGTGGGCAACTCTTGTGATAAGCAAACAATCACTAAGTGAAACATGACTGCGCTTGGTTAAAAAGCTATATTTTCATCACAGTCTTGGGACCCCTGATCAGTTTGGGACCCCTGATCTAATATATTATCCATAGTTATTTGCAGCAGGTGTTTTCAACACAACACAATGCTGGGTTCAAAATTCCTTTTGGGTCTTTCTCGAAACTTTTCCCCCTCTGTCTATCCTCTTCTTCCCCTTTCTTCTGACATGAAAGATAGCACTTGTTTAAAGAAAAAGATCCCACCTTCTGTTAAAAAAATATATGGGATTAGTATATTGTGCTGAACATGGCTTTTCCTTCTCTAACTCAGTTCAACATTTCCTGTTTCTCTATTCTGGGATAAACCTTTATTGCGGTATCCCACACAGGGTTCTTCACTCAAACTGGGCTTCTCCATCAGCAATGGTCTGCTTCCATCCCCTACATGAGCCACTCCCTGCAACCATTGGGCTCCATCCATCCCTTTCTTAGGTCTTCCATGAAGCTCTCGTCCCCGGGGGTCTATTTAGTACACATATAATTCGCAGCTAAAAATCCTCACACTTTTGAGAAAAAGTATTAGCAAGGATCATTGAAAGGAAGTGCTGTACTTATTTTCCTGGAAACTAAAAAAAAAATAGTGAATTAATTAATATCTGTGTTTATCCTAATCTCTTTCTTCAGAAAAGTCAGAGGTTTTTTTTTTAGGATTAATGGATAAACAGTTGGAAAAATGACATAGAAGACTATTTCAGTATATGATTACTACCACAAGATTAGTTAATGCACAGAGAAAAATCTATCTACTTTGGAGTACAATTTTGTGAAATTGATGGTTTTCTTTGCAATGATTACTTGACTTCCTTGATTAGATAAAAGAGTGTGTCTACACTGATTACTTTGGGAGCCTCTCACAGACTTTTTTCCTAAAAATAAAAAAAAAATGAACAGGATTTATACATTTGATTATTATGCAGCATAATGAATGTAAAAAAGAGTAATATAATGCAATTTTGGGAGAGATAGATTAATATACATACAGGTTAGTAGGTTAATATATATATAGTTTGTATGTAAAAACATATATTTGTATTTATAATTGCTGTTTTATTTATTTATTTTTCTATTACCTCCACACCACCCATTTTTGATTCAGATAAGTGCAGGGTGGAGGCTCTGGAAAGACTTCCGGAGGGCCTCCAGAGCCCGAAGGATGCCGTTTTCACCCTCCCAGAAGCTGAAGGGAAGCCTCTGGACCCTTGGGAAGGTGAAAAATTGCACTACTGGAAACACCAGAAGTTGCGAAATGGACCCGTGTCCAGCTTCTGGAAAGCCTCCTGAACCTGGGGGAGGCTGTTTTCATCCTCCCAAAGGCAACAATGGATAGAAATCCTTTTTAAGGTAGCTCTGAAATTATGGCACAAACACAGAAGCTAAGCAAGTCACTTCTTTAGAAATCTGCAGCATGAATGCCCCTCTTCTTTTCAACAAGTTTTAGGAATAATTTTGCTGTTGAAAACCATAGTTTTGGACAGTTCGACAGTCAACTCAATAAGTGAAGCAATGCTTATGAACTAACTTCAGGTTTCCTTTGCAAACAGACACTAAACATACATACATTAATCCCAAAACCGTTTGTTTTTTTCCATATACTATCCTCTTCTATTGCCAGGACAAATAATTTTGGAAAAGCTGGGAATGTGCCCAGATGCTGCTTGCCATTGCATTGATTTAACTGTGAATTCTCACAATGATAATAATTGTTCACGAAGCCTGAAGTGCTGTCCAATTTGTGCTCACAGATTTGTCTTCCTCCAAAAAAGAAGTTCTCAGACTCAGGTGGGACTTTATTTGCCCATTCTTACTAAGAACACACTGGGTTTCACATTATCATGTTCTAAAGAGCAGGTGGCAGTTGTGACTAGGGAGTCCTTTGTGCAATTTTAGGTTGTGTGCCAGGAGTGTCCTTTCTTGGATTGGGATTCCCTGTACTCAGTCACTCAGGACCTGCTCATCTCATGTTTGGACTACAGCAGTTGCATCTAGTATGGCACTATAACTGTTAAGAGTATTTGACACCAGTAATCTAGTACCCAAATTAGTTGACTGTGAATTCTGGGGATCTCCCCAGATGGCCCAGATACAAGGGTGTTTCATTCTGCATGGGTTCAGTTTGCTTCCTGGCCAAATTAAAGCTCTTTAGTTATCATCACTGTCAAAGTTTATGGATGGGGCTTAGGGCTACTGAGGAATATTGGTCCACCCCCATGACTTCTGCAGTGGGCATCTGTGACCACATTCCAGGATATTTGGTGGCAAGTCTAGGGGAAAAGTTTTTTCTCTGTAAAAGGTAGGTCGACATCAGCCGAACGATGCAAAACGTATGTAAGAAAAAAAAGTGACACAGGCAGCGAGAAAATTTCCCACTGGTTGTTATCCACCTCGAAATGTCCCCAAATTTGCATAGAACAGAGCAACACAATGGAAAGGAATGGACGGGGAGAGTGACGAAGGATGATGTTAAGCGGTATGCTCAAGAAGGGCCTAGCGGATGGAAGCGGATGATAGGATCGCAGTCCCACATGCTTCCGGGGGAGATCACTGAACAGGAAAGTAGAACCAATGGATGAACAGAGCAGATGGATGCTATGCGGATACAGCGGATGCATGCATGAAGCCTAGCAGATGCTATGGATGCCTATGGTATGCAAAGCGTTCACTGCGTGCAGGGAAGGTGCTTGCGTCAGCCCGTGGGATTATAAAAGTGCAGCTCGCAAGCATGGTCACCATTCAGATGGAGACTGTGCCAGAACATTATCTCCAGCCAACAACTATGGGAAGAAGGAAGCCTGTCTCCTCTGCAGCGCCTGGCATAGAATAGGACAACACATCCACCCCCTTGGCTGACTCTGCCTTTCTGCTGGGGCCTTTCTGCTGCTCGGGCTGACTCTGCCTGGTGCTGTGGCTCTGCTGTGTGCTCCTGGGTCTGGTTGCTTCCTGGTGACGCTGTGCGCTCCTGATTCTTGCTTTGCGTGCTTACTCTCTGCTGGTTGCCCTGTCTGTGGGCTTATTGCTTGGTCGCCTGGTGGCTTCTTCTGCTTGCGTGCTACTGTGCTTGTTCCTGGTGCTGCTCCTGGTGCTTGGCCTGCTGGTTCTCTTCTTGTGCCGTGGTAGGCTCTGCTGGTGCTTACTTCTCTTGTCTCCTGTCTGGTGCTGCTGGTGCTGCTGGGAGCTGCTGTGCTCCTTGGTGCTCCTGGTGCTCCGTCTCCTGGTGGCTGTCTGTCCTGCTGGTGCTGGCTCCTGCTTTTGCTGCTGTTGTTCGTTGCTGCTGCTGCTGGGTGTGTGGTGACCAGCCCCTGACACTCAAACCTTCTGATGAGGCCCAAAAGGCCCTGCCAGAGGAAGGAAGACAATGTGAGTGACAGAGAGAGACAGATCCATCTAAAAGAACATGGGAGGTAACTCGAGATGGCCTGAGGGAGACAACGAGTACCTCTCGCGAAGTGACCACGGCTCTATCGAGACACCAAAGTGGAACAGGCGCTTGAGAAGAAGGCGGAGACCTGGGCTAACACTTCGGAGTCCTTCCTCGGTGTGTGGAAGCACCCATGCACACCTGGTATGGGAAGCTGCACCTCAAGAAGTCTGCCAGGCCGCGTCAAACTCACCGACGGGAACACTATTGTGATGCCAAGTGCAGCTTCTTGGAGGGTGAGGTCTGCCACCGAGGAGCAGCCCCTCTGTCTACCCTCTCTCCAGCAGCCCACAGAGAGCCAGTCTCTCTTCTGCCAAGACTCAGCTCCTGTGTCCAGGCAGGTATCTGTGGAGTGCCTCACGAAGAACACCCCCCCCCCCGAACAGCTGCACTCCCCATGGCGGAGCGTGTGGAGGACCCCATGATGCAGTTGGAGCAAGGAGAGTGCTGACACCAGAGACCAACCCACCCCCACCCCCAGCCCACCTCCACAGAAAGCAGGCAGAGAGCCAGACTGGAGGGGCAGAGCCACACTGCCCTGCTGGAGATCTAGGGACACCATCAAAAGCAGCGGAGATTCCTCTCTTCAGCTGGTACCACCGACATACCATCCTCAAACCACAAGCCCTTCTCACCTACGTCAACCAGACCCTCATGGAATGTCCGAATCACAGTACTCAGGTGATAAAGAGAGGATCACAGGTCTTCTGCACAACCCTCCAGCCCACCTGAACCTGCTCCGACCCAGTCCAGGTCTGTTCCTCCACTCCAGGTATGTCACACCTTCAAGGCTTTCCACAGCCCTCACCAACCAAGGCTACAGCTACAGAAGTTCAGCAGCACAGGCAGCCCTTCCCAGTCCAGACAACAGGTACATTGTACCGCACCGATGCCACCGATGCTCCTGATGCCACCGACACCACAGATGCCACCAATGCACAGATGCCACTAATGCCACAGATTCCACCGATGCCACAGATGCCACCGACGCCTCACGTCACTCACCTGCAGATCAGACAGCCCCACTACACTCCTCCTTCCTCCACCCCACAGCCAAGCCCGGCCTCAGAACATCTGTCATCGGTCCTTGGGACTGATGCCCCATGTCATGGAAGAAGGGTTTCTCAACATCACGGGACTGAGCCAGCTCTCTGAGAGCTTCCTCTCACCACTACCATCCCCTATTGTCCTCTCAGGGCCAGGCACCCCAATGGTGCCTCAGACCAGCACTCCAGCAGCAGCCACCTCCACAGCACCTGAGGTACCTGGTTGCTACCTGTTGACTTTATCTTTGCTTGGACACTTTACTTGGGTCATTTTGCTTTTACAGTTTTTGTTATTAATATAGTTTATCTTTGCTTCACACACTTGGTTCAGTTCTTTTAGTAAATAAAGTCTTGGTGGAAACTTTTAGAAATGGTTTAAGCCTTTGCATGCTTGTGGGATGGGTAAGGATAGCAGTGGGATGGGCAGGGATACCTGTGAAGGAATACTGAATGGGATGGGTAAGGATAGCAGTGGGATAGATAAACCTCCAGTGCAAGCATAGTGGGACATGTATGGTCACCCTCCCAGGTTCCACACCTATGGCCCTTTATTATCAATAACAATGTAATCATTGATTCACACATTTCATACATAAAACACAGAACTCTTTATTAAATGCCCTGTTTCATTGTAGGCCAACCAACATACATGGCCAATCTCATCAGTGTGATGAGACAGGCTGAAGAGAAGCATCCATTAATCATCTTATCATCCTGTCTTGCCACTTCCACTGCTCCAGCTGGGGAGTTGCACCAGTGTCTCAGGAGTTGCGCTGTTCTTCCCTTCACGTGAAGCTCTGTTGGGCCTTGCACATCCATAGTATCTATCAGGTTTTGCCCTTGCCTCCATTCACCAGGCTCCATGTCCCCATGCGCTGTTGGGGTCCACGAGCCTGTTCTGCAACACTGGGTACGCGTGCGCATGAGATTGTGCAGGATGCAGCAAGCTTCCACGATCCTCCTCACGGTCTGTGGGCGATGCTGCATGGTGGTGAGAGCTACCTGGAACCTGTTGGCCAGGATGCCAAAGATGTTCTCCACCACCCTTGCCTGGACAGCCTGTCGTTGAAGATCTCTCTTCACGGGTAGGGCATCTGGAAGTGTAGGGCTTCATGAGGTAGTTCTGAGGGAGGAAGGCATCATATCCCCATGATGAAGTAGGGCACATCGTTGCGTGTCGTTTGGCAGGGGGTCTGGATCTGGGAAGCCATGTGAGGTTGCGTTCAGCCCCTCCTTGAGTCACTGGCGTTGTATACCTGGCATGCTGAAGATGAGCCGTTGCCTGAAGCATCAATGTACTCTTAAATCTTTATAGCCGACCATGGAGAAAGGATGATGCTGAAGAAGCCCTTAGTTGTGATAAGTGGACCCTGAGTTGGCTGGAGCTTTGCAGGCCACGTGCTTGCCATCTATGGCTCCAATGGTGTGGGGGAACATTCCACCTTCTGATAACACTGCTCTGCAACTTTTTCTTCCAGCCTTCTTCAGTGGGAGGGCACTGGAGGAGCTCCTCCAGAAATTCTTCGATGATGGCCAGCACCATTCTCTGACCAACAATGCTGATGGTGTTGGGTGGCACCCCCCAGGTGTACTGCATGCTCCTGTACGTGGTCCCAGAGGCCAGTGGGCGCAGAGTCTAGGTGCCACCTTCAGCCCAGGGTCCAGGCTGGGCCGGAAGTTGGTGTTTGCCTTGTCAACAAACTGGGTCTCAGCCGCTCCACAATTTCATCAAACATGGCTGGAGGCATCCTCATGAAGTTCTGGAATGCACGAGTATCTGTCGCTTCCTTAGCTCCACATCAGCTTGTTGTTACAGTCCGTACTCGCTCTTCTCACGATCCATCTTTGACCAGACACTTCTTGGACACCTCCTTTTCTTCCCATAGAACAGGTGAAAGAGCCTGTAGAGGCTTCACACTGTTGTAGAATGATGGCGCTACCAAAAGGAGTGTGCAACGATCCATGGTGGAGATGACTGGATGCTGTGCGCAGACAAAGCAAGATGAAGGCTGAAGAGGCCTGCACAGCAGGGTGCTGGACTCTGAAAGTGAGATCCAGGTGAATTCTCCCCCTTTTTATGGGAAATATAGGTTTTCCGCGTCCGGTCCTTTTGCATCCTCTAGACATCCTGCAGACATCCTAAATATCTGAGATACGTCCCCTATGTGAACATTTTTTCCATTTTAACCGCTTTGTATGTGAGCTGCATCCACTTTCATCCTTTCTACGTCCGTGCTACTAACGCTGCGTGTCTTTCCACCTCCATTTCGCTTCCTCCCTGTGTCCGATTTCCGCTGGAGTGATGTGAGTTTGCGGATGCGCAGCGGATGCCTAGCGGATATAGCGGACACGTACGGATGACGACAGACGTATAACGGATGTGCCCGTATGTTAGCAGATGTATAACGGATGCATTGGATACTTTATCCGCTCAAAAGTTTTGTGCAGCTCAAAACTTTTGAGCGGATGAAATCACACTAGACGGATGTTGGACGGATAGAGAGTATGAAAAAACGGACGCAGTGAGTACAAAGCGGATGCTATCGCCATCGCGTTAACCAACGGATGGCAAGTGTTTCTCTCCGTTTTACATCCTCTTTCCATCCGTTGGTGCTTTGTGACGGGGCTTCAACTTATATTTTGGTATCACCAAGGAGAAAATATTGAGAGCTTTAAAAAAATGCTTTTAAAGGTCACATTGTCAACAGAAGCCTTGAAGTTTAACGTTGCTATTATTTAACCTGTTAACTATTTTTTTGTCATATATACTGTATAATGTATGACAGGTTCAATTGGGTTTCAAATAGATGTAGACGTTTATAAATGTTGGACCTGTTTTGCAAAAAGGAAAACATTATTTTCACAGTATATCTGTCAGGGTTCAGCTGAGTGAATAATATGTGTTTTTGTTTTTTGCGCATTTAATTCATTTTTTAATGTTCTTATCCTGCTTTGTTTTGTCTTTGCATTTTTTAATTTTTAATTTTAATCTTTTAAATAAAATAAAAATTTCAAAAGCTCGCATTTTAAGTAGACACTTACAATGCTGTGCCCTCAAATTGTAACTTTTATAGTAGCCCAGAACCATATTAGGATTGTTTGTGTTAAAAGTCCCCAAGAGATCTAATAAGACAAGAAAAGCTGCACTCCCAGCATCTAAGTTTTGACCTAAGTTTGAACCATAACTGAAAGGGCTCTAACTCATTCATTTCCAACCTCCTTTCAATCAACTCTTCCCCAGTTAATCCCATTTCTCTTCAAATCAGACTTATTTTCCAAACTGAATATCACCTCTTGTTGCCCTCCTCAGGTCTAGGAAAGTTTGTTTATATCCTTTGGAAATATAATATAATACTGCATTTGGGGAATTGTGTGAATGTTATTACCAGAATAAATATGGGAACTATTAACCACAAGATCCTTAGGTTGTTTGGTTCTTCCAACTGCACCACACATTAGAATGTAGGAAACAATAATTGCTTTGCTTGAGATGTTGAACGGAAAAGGAAATGGACAGGATATTGCTAATGATTTGAAAGTGAAATGAGCTAACCACATTATTGTTCAAAGAAACTATCGGTTAACCACAAACTGACAGGACAGTTAATTAGAAAAAAGCCACTTGGTATATCCATGCCTCAAAGCCAAGTCCAAAGATATGGATTATACAGCATATACCATATGTAGATGACCCTAAATATATTGTTATGACCTAGGCCACCTAGGCAGAGGCAGACTTTGATAGAGTCCTTTATTGCTCTGTTAAATGACATAATAAACAGCCCTCCAATGGCTCGTAAGGCTACACCCCACACTTCCTGGAAGGCAGCCACCCACAGTCCCACAAAAAAAAGCCAGTAAGCAACAGACCAATTTGAAAGGCAGAGAGAAATTCCAAAGAAAAAGGGGCAAACTCATGGGGCAAGATCCAGAGTTCAGGTCCACTCAACAAGGCAAATGCACAGGGCAAAACAAGTCCTCAAGTCAAAGGCACAAGGCAAAGAAACACAAGTCAAGGCTGAGTTTTTCCAAAGCCAGGGGACTGTATGCCAAAGCAAGCAATTGTTCCTGACAAAGACAGTCTCCACCAATTTGCTGCATTCATTGACTTCAATTATACAATGCACACACCTTAAAATGTTGCCAGACCACCTTGCACTGGACTCAACTGTCCCAGGAGCAGTTGACTTCTTATAGGAGAAAATTGCAGCCCAAGACCTTTGGAAACAGCAGCTCATCCAAGCAAAACAGATTTACAAGATGGCAGCAGATGCCCATTGACAGGACTGCCCACCATATTAGTAGGAGACAAAGTTTGGCTCTCTACCAAGTTTTTATCTAGTTCAAAACCTTCCAAGAAACTATAGTGGAACCTCAGGTCATGACCATAATTCGTTCCAGACTACAGTTGCGACCCAATTCGGTTGTGACCGGAAGCACGACCATCTATGCATGCAGAGTCTCAAAAAATGGTGCTGAAGGGGAAATCACCATGGTGATCTTTAGGTTTGCTTGGTCACTGTCTGAAGATCTGCTCACAACCAGAAGCAAAACTGTTTTGAAAATTCTGGTCATCATCTGATTTGGTCACGAACAGAAGCGCTCGTGACCCGAGGTTTCACTGTGGACGATAAATGTGTGGAACTGTTCCAAGTTCTCTGACAAATCAATCCTGTAGCCTTCCACATCCCATTACCCCCTTCAAAGAAGGTGCATCCAATATTTCAGAAGCATTAGTCTCCAAAGGTGCTTCCCCAAGTGTAATACAATCACAGAGCCCACCACCACCAATCATAGTGGAGGGAGAATCAAAATATGAGGTGGAAGCAATCCTAGACACCAGGAAAAGAAGCAAAGATATTCAGTACTTGATTCATTGGAAATGCTACTTTTTTGCAGATCACTCCTGGGAAAATGCAGAGTACATGCCCTGATTTATCAATTATATGAAATTCATCAATTTCACCAGCACTTCCCTGATTAGCCAAGGACAACCAAGCTACCAATTTCCTGCCTGGTTTTGCCTGAAGAATCTGTTGATAAAGAGGTTAACCAGCTCCTGCATTCTTCCACATGGATGATGTGCTTTCCACATCTGGCCTTAAATTGCCAGGAAGGGGAGGGGAGGGAACTTCTAACTATGTTTTTGTGTTACAGCAACTACCATCTAGCTTGCCAGTTCCTTCAGAGGAGGGGGAGATGGATTCCTTTGAGACTGCTTCCCTTCTGCTCTTGTCAAGTTCCCATGAGAACTCAGAATTTGACGATTCAGTGCAGGGAGGGGAAAGCAGCATAGAAGAACCCATGACAGAAAAAGGATGAGCCTGTAGGAGGGGACAAGCATGCTATCAGTCATGAGTCCCCATCACTTAAATATTATACTGCCCCAATGGGACTGCTGACTCAAAATCTCCCCACACCAGCCCCCACAATAGGGAAGACACTTCATCATGTATGTAACAGCACAGCAGACTCTCAATGCCAGTTGTGAGCTGCTTTTCCCCCCTTTTCATTGGGTCAAAGCAGAATGGCAGCCAGGGGAAACCATAAAACCCCTATGCAAGAAAGTTCATACCTTGATAAAGTTTTCAGTGGATTCTGTAATATAGGAGCAGAAGCTTCATTGTGAGCATTTTCTACTTTCTATTGCAGTTATGGATGTAGCCACCAATTCCCTGGCCTATCTTTTAACACAGGATATATTTTGTGGAAATTAGACCAAAGCAATTGCTTAAGTTTAGGATGGGGTGGGGTAGTGAGAAACTATATAAAGATCTTTGCAACTCTTTTGATTGCAATTAGGTGCAACTATATTCCTCAGAACAGTTCTGTTTATACATTGGCTTTGCTCAGTTATAGTTCTTGATTATTATTAAATTTTCCTGAATCTGGAGGACAACATGAAACTGTTGACTATCTTTCCTCTTGCAATTTGTCTTCTGACAATTTGGATGGGATTCCCCTCTGTAATTGGAAGGGATTTCCAAACAGGTAAGACATAAAACTTGCTGTTTTATGACATTAAGACATAATGAAGGAAAGAGCAGGAAGTCTTACTGTTTTTTATGCCTACATCTTTATTTAAATATCATCTATTTTTTCTGAATGATTGAATATAAATTTCTGTATTGCTGCATTTATTACAATTATTTTTATCATAGAAAACCTGTTAACATATTTTAAGCCATAATTTGCATATATACTTTGCATATATATGTAAATGTTTGTATTTTGTTGGAAATGCTCTTCAAAGAATATACTGTGGTCCTTATAGTATTCAGCCAATCTGTGGACTTTCAGGGTTTTTTCATCTGTCCAATAAAATTTGTTTTAAGACATACCAGTTCAACTCACACATATGTTGGGAATTTCAAACTCAGAAAGAAGAACAGGCTAAATTACTGAAGAATAAAGACTAAATGGCTGTGTTCATATAAGCTGCTGAAGCAAGTAGCAAGCTACATTTACCCATGGATAGCAGCAGGTCATGTCATTCAGTCATCTCCCTCTGAATTTTGTTAGCATAGATTTAAGCAGGAGGCATGAAAATATGAGTGGATTGGATTGGCCTTTGAAAGGAAGATAGGGTTAGGAATTCCACAGAGAATGTATTGAAAATAGCTGTGACCAAATGAGAATGTTTTTAATTGTTTTCTATTTCTATTCTCCCTTTCTTCTTTTTCTCTCTTTCATTTATGTATGTGTTGTTGGTTTGTTTTAATTGTAAAATCAATAAAATGTATTAAAAAAAGAAAAGAAAATAGCTGTGATGAAATTTCCTGCTGGTCAGTGCTGATTGTGGCTCTTATATGAGCCAGAAATGCTTTCTAAGCATCAAAGAAAAAAATCACATTCTAAATAAAAAAAACAAGGTATTGAATGAATAAAATAGTACCTGTACATTGGAACTGAGGAAGGAAAAATTGTTCAAAGCTTCCCTTCTCAGAAATCTTTTTTGAGGTAGCTCTGAAAATGTCCAATAAACACAGAAGCTAATTAATCTCCTCTTTGTTAGTCTCCAGGAAAATGAGCACAGTTCATCTTTTTAACAAATTTTGGTAATTTTGCCATTGATAACATTGGTTTTTGGCTGTTAATTATGTGTTCCTAATGCAGGTAATTCTCTTACCAACTCTCTTGATAAGCAAAACAGTCACCAAATGCAACAGTGATTTTCCTTCAGTTTTCCTTTGTTTTAGAAATCAGCAAAGATCATAAATGCAGGGCTTGGTTATTTTTTTTCATCATAATAGGAACTGTGCTTAATCACTAAACAAAGCAATTGATAAGTGAGTGTCAGAAAATTCATGAACTGTCAGAGACATAGTCAACAAGTCAGCCAATGAGAGCTGAATTGGGGGGCTGAAACTTAAGGCAAGGTCCCACTGGCCGACAGATGCAAAACGTGTGCATAAAGGACACAGCGGATGAGCAAAAATTCAGGGGTGGTTCCATCCGTTGTCATCCACTCCAAAAAGTGGGGAAATTTTCATAAACAGAATGGAAAAGAACGGACAGGGTAGTACGTAGCGGGGATGATAAATGGATGTTCATAGGAAGCCGAGTGGATGACAGCGGATGGAAGCGGATGACACATCCGAAGGGCTTCTGGGGGAGAATTGCGAAGCGGATGCATAGGGGAAGGGGCGGATGCATAGCGGATGACGCGGATGCATCACGTACCAGGAAGCAAAGCAGATGCCGCACGGATGTATATTGGATGCAAAGCGTTCACTGCACATGCTGGGAGTATGAATTGCGTTCAGCTGCATGGATATAAAAGGATGCAGCACGCATGCAGTCAGCATTCAGAGGAAAGACGTGCTGCCACATACATCTTGAAGGGAACACCATGGTTCGTCAGTTCAGGCAAGAAGAGGAAGCCCGTGCCTACTCATTCCAGCCCTGGCAAGAAGGACAGAACCAGCATCCCAACCCCTGCACTGACTCTGAAGCTGCTGCTGCTGCTGCTGCAGTGGTGGACCAGCCCCAAGGCCCTCAAAGCCCTGTGCTGAAGGCCCTCCTGCTCAAGCCCCTGAAGTCTTGCTGCTCAAGCCCCTGAAGGACCTGCCTGCCGAAGCCCTGTCAGAGGGAGGAAGAGGCAAGGGAAGGAGAAGGGAGAGAGGAAACAGTACACTGTTTCTGAGGAGCATGAGGATGAGGTGCTGGAATGGCTGAGGGAGAACGAGTACCTCTTGAGAAAGGGCCACAGACTGTTATCGCGCACAAGAAGAGCGGCAGCTTGAGAGACAAGCAGAGAGCCGGGTACATTGGAAGCAAAGATAGGCAAGTATCAAAGTACTCCTTGGCATGGTGGAAGTACATGCACACCTGGCATGGCAAGCTACACCTCAAGTATCCGGGCAAGCTGCTGTCAAGCTCACTGACCGAGAGATGTACTACGAGGAGCAGCCTCCTTGACACTTCCTCTCCTCAGACAGCCCACAGACAGCCAGTCCTCTTTCCAGCCAGGAGCCAGTGAGCCTGTCCTGGCAGGTGTCTTTGGAGGGCCCCATTGGCAGAGACCCCCCCGACAGCTGCACTCCCCATGCCAGCGGACTGGAGGATCCCCTGTCACAAATGGAGGAAGAAGTAGCAGCCACCAGAGACCAACCCACCCCCCATCCCCAGCTCCAGAGGATGCAGGCAGAGAGGCAGACTGGAGGGCCAGAACCACACTGTCCTGTTCTGGAAGATCAGGGACACAATGAAGACCAGCATAGAAACTTCTCTCTCAGCTGGTCCACTTGGCACAGAGGGTCTCGGGCCGCCACACCTTTCATCACCTACATGAGCCACACCTCATGGACCTGCCCAGGCCCAGTACCAGGTGATGAAGGAGAAGATAACAGCACTTCTGCACAACCCTCAAGGCCCAGCTGAAGCTGCTCGCTACCCAGTCCAGGTCTGTTCCTCCCCCCCAGGCGATGTCACAGCCCTTCCACGGCTTTCAACAGCTCCCACCTACCAAGGCTACGACTACCAGGACTTCCCACAGCAAAAAACAGACCTTCCAGTCCAGGCCCAGGTTCATCGCACGCCACAGATGCCACACCTCGCCCAGCTGCAGACCAGACAGCCCCACTACACTCCTCCTTCCTTCCACCCACAGCCAAGCCTGTCAATGGACAATTCTGTCATCAGATCTTGTGCCTCACATCTCAGGTACTTGATGAAGCGGCTCTCAACCTCATGGGACTGAGTCAGCTCTCGGACAGCTTCCTGAACACACCATCCCCTGTTATACCCTCGGGGCCAGCACCCCAATGGTGCCTCAGACCGGCACTCAAGCCACAGCCATCGCCACAGTCCCTGCCCGCTTAACAGCTGAGGACCATGGACATGACTCAGAGTGACTGAGGAATAGTGCCCAGAGACTGAGTTTAACTGGTTCAGTTTATCTTTGCTTAAGACACTTTACTTTGTTCATTTTACTTATTTAATAAAGTCATACAGTTACTTAAGAAAGTTAATAAAGTTTTTCTTTGCTTAAGACACTTAATTCAGTTTACTTGGTTCATTTTGCTTATTTAATAAAGTCATAAAGGTTACCTAAGAAAGTAATTAAAGGGTTACTCTTTGCTTAAGCACTTGGTTCATTTTTTTTACCTTGTTGTGTGTTTGTCTGTTGGTGAAAACTTTTAACAATAGTTAAAGCCTTTGCATGCTTGTGGGATAGATAAGGATTAGTTGTGTCCGCGATAGGATAAACCTCCAGTGCAAGCATAGTGGGACTGTGTTTGGTCCCCATCCCAAGCTGCCACACATGTGACCTTTTTTTTATCCAATAACAATTTATTCATTGAATCAACACATTTCAAGATAACAAATCTCTTTATTAAATGCCCTATTCATTGTAGGACTGCTCCAACATACATGGCACAATCTCATCAGTGTTTATTGACAGGCTCAAGAAGCATCCATTAATCATTCTTCATCCTGTCTTGCCACTCCACTTGCTCCAGCTCGGGAGTTGCACCAGTGTCTCAGGAGGTAGTGCTGCTTCATCCCTTCACGTGAGCTCTGTTGGCCTTGTATATCCACGTTCTATCAGGTTTCGTCTTTGCCTCCATTCATCAGGCTCCATGTCCCCATTCCTGTTGACAGTCCACAATTCTGTTCTCTGCTACACTGCGCGGTCAGGTGTGCATGAGTATTGTTTGCAGGGTGCAAGCAAGCTTTCCATGATGCTCCTCACAGTCTGTGGCTCATGCTGCATTGGTAGTGAGAAGTACTTGAACCGTGTTGGCCAGGCATGAATAAGCGTTCTTCACCCACCCGTCTTACCCTGGACAAAAGCCTGTAGTTGAAGATCCTCTCTCAACGGGTGAGGTATCTTGAAGTTGTAGGGCTTCATGAAGGTAGGTTCTGAGGGAGAGAAGGTCGTCATCACCAATGATGAAGTGGGGCACATCTTGTGTGTCATTGGGTAGGGGTATGGACCTGGAAAAACCCATGATGAGGTTTGCGTTCCAGCCTGCTAGTCAGCATCAACCATCAAAGATGGATGTACTGAAGAAGCCCTTGTGTTGAATAAGTGGACCCTGAGTGCTGGAACTTGCAGCGCCACAGCCCTTCCCATCTTATGGCGTCCACGGTGTGGGAAAGTTCCACCTCGGTGATGCCACTCTTCTGCAAGTTTCCTCCAGCCTTGTTCAGTGGTGGGGCACGTTTGAGGAGCTCCTCCAATATTCTTTCAATGATGGCCTTGCACCAGTTCTCTGACCACTTTTGCTGATGCTGTTGTTGTGGCGCCCTCCACACATAAACTGCCATGTTTCTGCATGTGGTTTCCAAGGCCAGGTGCCACAGAGTCGTGCCACCTTCAGTCTAGTGTCCAGGTTGGGACAGAAGTTAAGGTTGCTGGGCTTGGTCAAACCTGGTCTCAGACACTCTACAAGTCGTCATAACATGGCTGGTGGATCCTCATGAAGTGATGGAATGTACGCAGGGTCTTCATTCCTCAGCTTCCACCATAACTGGTCATACAGTCCAAACTCCATTCTTCTCATGATCCATCCTCGGACCACACAGCTCTTGGGGTTTCCTTCTTCTCCTTCTGTATAAAAGGTGAAATCAGTCTGAACAGGTTTTGGCTTCTGGTGATGAATTGATCGACGACCTACGACTGTGTCCATGATCCTTGGTGGGAGAAAATTGATGATGTGGGAAGACCCAAGCAAGGGTGAAAGAGGTCTGTACAACCACAGCTGCTGGACTCATTACTGAGATCCAGGATGATTTCCTCCCCCTTTGTATTTAGAAATATCGGATTTAGTCCGCTCGGTTTGTCCTTCTACATACTCTAGACTACTGCAGACATCCGTAAATATATGAGCTACATCCAGATACAAATGTTTTGTCATTTTAAATCTTTATATACGAGATGCATACGCTTACATCCTTCTGTTTCCATGCTACTAACGCTGTGGTAGATTATTCCATGTACCTTTTGTTTCCCTCCCTCTTTCCATTTTCAGCTTGCAGCGCGCAGTGAGTTGAGGGGATGCCAGAGGAGGCAGAAAGGATCCAGCGGCGTTTTAATGGATGATGATAAGGAATAGAACGTTTGTTGCCCCTATATGCCGCGGATGTAACATCGTACACGGCGGAAGGTTCATCCGCTCACAACAGTTTTCGTGCAGCTCAAAACTTTTGTGCAGATTGAAATCTCAGTGGACGGATGCTCGAGGGATAGAGCGTATGAAACACGTATGCAGTGAGTACACAATGGATGCATAACGTTTTCCAACGAATGGCAAGCTTTTTTTAACGTTTTACATCCTCTTTGCATCCGTTAGTGCAGTGGGACAGGGGCTGAAAAAGAGAGAGTCTGGGCATGGCTTGTCTCTGTTCTGTGCTTGGCTCTAAAGTGAAACTAACTTGCTTGCCTGCTGAACTAAAGTGAAATTGTTATTCTTCTCTGTTTGTGTTTTGCCTATAGTTTTCTACCAGTTGAAAGAATCCATGAATGTTATTGTAAACTTTACTCATTTATTATGTATATAAAGAAGTTAATGAATCTTGCTGAATCAATCACCTGTGTGTTTTCTGGATTTGAATTTCTGCTGCAAAATTTCACAGTGACTTATACCTAAACATTATATTTAAGGTTAACCACACTGTTGTACTACGTTATCTTCCACTATTGCAGGAAAGCAGAGTCTAGAGAAGCCAGGGGAATGCCCAACCAATTCTTGCTTCTGCCCTTTGTCTTAACCTGATATCTTTTGCCAGACAGATAATGATTGCAAAGGAAGGAAGAAGTGTTGTCTCTATTGTGAAATTAACTGTATAGATCCAAGATAAGAAGTTATCTAGACTAAGGTAGTACTTTATATACTTTTTTCTCAAGGACATTCTCTTGGGTGATCTTTGTGATATCTTCCATGATTCTTTCACTTTAGCCTTCTACCCTCATCTTCCCTACATTCTTTCACATCCTATTACTTTTACCTCACCTGCCTCTGATTCCCCCTTCTTGGGATGAACTCTGTGGGTACTGCACAACCTAATTTGTTGGCATCATTATATTTCATTAAAATTCCCATAGAAAGCCAGTCCTTGACACTTAGTTTAAATTCTTCAGCAAGCCATTTACAACTAGAATCCTTCAATCCAACTTGACAGACATTTATATTTATTGTATCATTTGGTTTCTTTGACAATTTCTCCAGAAAAATATGTACAGTACTCTTGAAACTAGTTTGGTTGTTAGAAATATGATATTCGTGTAGTTACTTCTGGAGTGTTGTTTACTTAACTTTTAACATGTCATTTCTAATCCATATATTCCCAGTTAATGAAAGCGTTTTGACAGTTCAATGTATTCAACAATATTACAGCATCTTTCTGATCCCTTCATAAGCCTCAAAAATGTTTCTTGAACAAGAGATGAGAAGAGCGAGATACCCGTCATACTGCTTTACTGCTTGTTGTTTCTGAAAACTTTTCTTTCTGTTTTTCTGAATGTTTCACTTTCTGCCTTGCAGCTTATTATTATATACATATTTTCAATGGAGAATCAGTGGATAATGAAAAATGAATAAAACTATATGTGTTTATCATTACAATGCCAATGATTACTTCCCTATCATAAATAAAGTTACTTTTGCAAATTTCACTTTTCAATTCTTCCTTTACTTACCTGCAGAATGCCATCTTGGACATTTTTAATTCACCATTTTTAAAAGAAAAAGACAATACAACCATGACAGAATAGATTCTATTAAACTGTGATGTTAATCTCACATTTCTATACCTCAAAGAAGGAAAAGCTCAGGTTTGGGTGGGGAAAAGAATCACATTATAAACAGACAATTGTAATACTATGCCCTAAATTCCCAAATAATAGAAGAACTGATATTATCAAAAGTCCTTAAAAGATCTAATATGACAAGCTGCACTCCAATCACATAAGTTATAACTGAAGTCCTCCACAATAGCAACCACACATGCTTCCACCCAATGCTTCAGATTGTGTCCCGATGGAAAAAAGGAATCTACACTATCCATTTTATCCCTCCTTTCAGTTAGCTTTTCCCCAGGTTAGATGATCCTGATTCTCTTCTAATATAACTTTTCTAAACCTGACATCACCTCTTTTCAGTATCCTCAGGATCAGGAAGGTTTGTTAACCTACTGTGCAAAGCTTATGATATTTGAAACTGAATTGTGTTTGAAGAATTCTGAATATTTATTACCAGACTAAATATGGGAACTATTAATCAGTGTGGGCAGATCCTTGTTATATTGATTGGTTCTTCCAACTGGACCTCACATCATAATGTAGAAGGCAAGAACTGCTTTGCTGAAGATGTTGAATGGGAAAGGTAACAGGATATTGCTGATGGTGTGAATGTGAAGTAACCTAACCACATTATGATTTCAATGAAGTGTCAGTTAACCACAAACTGTCAAGAGATCTTGTTAGGAATGTAAGTTACCTAACAGCTATTTGGGTTGGAAATATATAAACCAGGATAAATATTTTAATACTGTCTCTTTAAGGAAATTCTAAAATCTGTAATTGGGTGTGGTTTCTCAAATGGCCATAAGATGGAGCCAGAAACCTGGGTTGTCTTAGTCTTAGTCTCAGAAGAAGTCTCAGCAAGTCTCTTTTTCCTTCTGTTGGAGATTTTTGCCGATTCTTATAATTGACTGTTATTTTGGATTTGATGTATGTCTGATACTGAACTATTTTTTATACTGGACTTTGTTATTGGATTATCCCTGGACTAAAAACTGACTGATCTTACCTGTGAATGACTTTGGACTGCTTATTTTGAACTTTGCTTAAACTTTTCTGGAAGTAAAAACCTATATTTACTGTACAGTGTATCTGTGTGATGTGTGTGCATTATACAAACACTTCTCTCAAATACGTCTCCCTGTATACGCTCATTCTTCTAATGGGGAATGACCTCAATAGACCTAATAAGAAAAAAAAATAGTCATTTGGTTCATCTATGTCTCAAAGGCAAGTCAAGGTAATAGGTTGTTTGTTTATTTATTTATTTATCAATTAAATTTACTGTATGTGCGATGCATCTCATCATAGATGATTCTGGTCGATTTACAAACATTAAAACTGATACATATTAGAATGAAACAAAAATGAGAGCAATAATAAGTAATAAATACTATTAAAAGATGGGTAGGAGACACCCCGGCTCATTGGAAATTATGAACATATAGCTGAAGTTTCAGTGATCATCTGGCGCAGAATTCCACTGTCCTAGTTATCTGGTTCAGCAACATCATCTTCCTTGCTGATGGTACAGCAAAGTTTTGGCCAGTTAGCATCATTTGTTAACATTCCTCATGGTTATTTCTTTGGCAGATTTCAAGGGGTAGCCAGTTTCTTTTATCCACTGTTTCTTTTATCCATTGTTTCTTTTATCCAATGTTCCCACCTGTTGTAGCCAAAGCTTCTGCTTCAACAAAAAAGAGATGAATTGCTTTGTTTGGGGGGAGGAGCAAAATGGGAAGCATACAAACCTGTTTGGCAAAACTCTGATAGCAGTTCTGTGCAACTGTAGCTCTAATCACATTTCTGTTCCTACACTGATTTGCCTAGCAGTAGTTTTCTTTTATCATTCTAAGTCATTTGCTGAATCTGAAGGACAGCATGAAACTGCTCTCCACCTTTCTCCTTGTGGGCTTTCTAGCTCTTTGGATGGGATTTCCCTCCACAACTGGGAGTGACCTCCCAATAGGTGAGACATAAAAGTAGCTGTTTGGTGAGCAGAGGTGATGGAGGAAAGAGCAAGAAGCTTGACCAAGTTTTATTCCTGCAACTTTACTTTTAAATTGTTTGATTTGACTATATTGATTTGATATAGTTGATTGAATATTAATTTATATAGCTTTTACTACCATTATTATAATGGAAATATGTTAACATATTCTAAACTGTAATGCAGTACAATTTACTGTAGCCTTTATATCATTCAACCAATCTGTGGTCCTTAAGAGTTTTTCCATATATCAATTTATCAAATAGAATTTGTTTTAGGCCATGTCAGGCTAATTTACAATTCTGTTGAAGACTTTAAACTCAATTTACTCCATGTTACAGATAATAGCTGCATCTGTTAATCTTTTAAAATAATCTTCATTTTCAAGATAATACCCAAACCTGAAATATTTTTATTAGGGATAACCAAAGCAGAATATATGGAAGAGAATGAATGTCTAATGATACGTATCTTAACAGTGGCTAGGATATTATGTGCCCAAACTTGGAAATTAGATAGTACACAGATTATTAAAAAAGTGTTGGACTGTGCAGAAATGAACAAATTCACAATGGAATTGCAGGAGACAGAAGACGGTATGCAGGAGACGGTATGTCTGGTTAGAAAATAGAAAGAAAATATTATGCAAAAGTAGAAGCTTTAAAGCATAATTGCAAATAATGTATCTATGTGTGTGTGTGTGTGTGTGTGTGTGTGTGTGTGTGTGTGTGTGTGTATAGGAGAATAGTATAACGGTTATCCCAAATAACTGCAAAAAGTGTGTAAAGAATTTGTTTTTTAAAGGTGAAAATTTAATAAACTTTATTATAAAAAAATAATCCTCATTTTCTCTCAGTTAATTGAAGATGCACATTTCCAGTATAAAATCAATCTGTATTAATTTTATAACACTTGAATAGAAATAGAAATGATAAAGAAATCTAAAGTTGAGACTGATCACTTCACCCAAATCCACATTGGTTGCCCTGAGCACTTTTTTTTTTACATATTGCACACTGCAGGCTTTTCAAGCTGGAGAAAATTACAATACATTTTGTTAAGTCTTTTAGGTGTTGCATCAGACAGTATTGTTGCAGGGAAGGAGGAAACAAAAAAACAAACTATATTGCTGAAGGGTGATGACAAAGTGGCTTTGTTCATAGAAGCTGCTGTACAAGCTTTTGTAAAGCTCTAAAAACCTGGCTGTGCTCCCGCTGGGGCGTCACATGCGCCAGGGGCCCTGGCTCCTGGCAACATGGTTAAGGGGCCAGATACCTTGCTATGGTGTGTACTTTGAATGAGATGTTTAATGTTCTTTACTGTTTTTAAAGATTTTTAGTCTTTTTATTGTTTTAAAATGTTTTTTAATATTAATTCTTGAATTGTAAGCCACCAAAAGTCATTTACTGAGATAGATGGCTACAGAACAAAACAAAACAAATAAATAATTAAAATAAAATGTAAACTTTAAATAAAATTTGCACTGGGAAGCCTGAAAAAGTCAGTGGATTGTATTGGCCTTTGAAACAAAGATGAAATGAGGAATTCTATCGAGAAGGTGTTGAACTATTTGTGTCAGGAAATTTCCTGCAGCTCTTATCAACTTCACCGATCATTCCTCCAAAGTGGGTGGCATTGAATCTTTCTCTCTGCATATAATAAACTTGTAAAAGTAATCATATATTGAAATAACTTTCCCTAGCTTTATTCCAATTGTCCAATCCATTAATCCTAAAAAGAGAAGTTCTGGATTCAATTAGGAAGAAGGAATTGTAAAGTATTTCCCTTCTGGGAGGTGTAAGTCTCGCAGTGGATAGAAACTCTTTCTGGTAGCTCTGAATGTTTGGAACAAACACAGAGGCAAATTAATCTCCTCTTTGCTTGTCCCCAGAAAATATGTTCAGCTCTTTTTTTCAATGATCTATTTTGCTGTTAAAACTATGGGGTTTTTGGCTGTTAATTTAATATATACTGAATACAAATAGTCCTTGTTGAGCAACTAAAATTGGGACCATTAGTTCGGTTGATAAGCAAAGCAGGCACTAAGTGAAATATGCTTTTAAACTTTTGTCAGCTTTTCTTTGCTTTATAGGCCTGTGAGGGTCGTAAATTCATGGATTGCTCATGAAGTTAGTTTTTCCTTATGGTGCTAATTGTGCACGGTCACTAAACAAGGCAGTTGTTCATTTGTTGTTAAGTCATTAAGTTGTTATATTTTAATGTGCAAGGTATATAATTATAGCTATATACATACACACAAGTGTACATGCATACATACAAAAAATCCCTTCTCGCTCCTATGGTGGATTGTGTCTTCCTCAATCTCTGGTCCCCAACTAGAGGGTCCTGGGAGTTTGAAAGTTCTCTGCTGAATCTTAGCTGCTCTTAGTTCTACACCCATTGGAGAGCAAACTCTGATGTTGGAGACTCTTTTGCCCAGCCCCAAGAGTTACAGCCCCAAGAGCTCTTACCACCAAGTAATAGCAACATCAGGAAGGAGTATAAAAAACTGTAGAAGTATCAGGGCTTGAAGGAAAAACTGGAGAGGGTGTGGATAGTAGAAGCCAAAGGGATCAATGGAAGGGCAGAACCCTCAAACTCCCAAGCCTCTTACCCATAAGGATAAAAGAGATAGATAGATAGATAGATAGATAGATAGATAGATAGATAGATAGATAGATAGATAGATAGATAGGCAGGTAGGTAGGTAGGTAGGTAGGCAGGCAGGCAGGCAGACAGACAGATAGATATAGAGACAAAGACAAACAGGCTTACAGATGAGAGAGAGAGAGAGAGAGAGAGAGAGAGAGAGAGAGAGAGAGAGAGAGAGAGAGAGAGAGAGAGAGAGAGAAATACATATTGATTGATTCTACTTCTTTTCCTCTGTACTGTACTCTTCCATTACCAGAATATCCAACCCAACAGAAACCGGGCGTGTGTCCAATCAATGACTGCAACTGCGTTCAACCTGAAGATGATAAGTGCCGGACAGATTATGATTGTGAAGAAAAGAAGAAATGTTGTTACTATTGTTGTTCAATGAACTGTGTGAACCCAGCATAAGAAGCTCTGGGATTCAGGTAGTGCTTTACATATACTTTCTTCTGAAGGATGCACTGGATCCAATATTATCATATTCTTAGTGAAAGGTGAAATATCATTGACACTTCATTCATTTTAGCCATGTAGCCCGTTCTTTCCTTTCCTTCTCTGGGGAATACAGATACTGCTTTCACCTCACCTGCTTTTTATTTCCTTTGCTTCAGATTAGCTACTGTGCACTTCGAGTAATCTCAGGCAAACTTAATTACTGGCCTTTTGAGAGCAGTGGCTGCCAAACGGTGGGCTGGGGACTACTGGTGGCCTGGGAGAAAATTTTGGTGGTCCTCAGAGAAATGTTACCCCAACCCCCGCCCCCCCAAAAGCAATTAATCCAGGCTGTGCGAGAACATAAAGCTGCGCCGACCACATGGCCTGTGGGAACACAAGGTTTGTGACATTTGCATTGGGAACAACACAAGGTAGTGAGGGGAGGGGGGGAGGGCAGAGGGGGGATGTGCCCCACACATCCCACATGCCTCACCTGGCCACCAGGCTGCTTCTTTCTTCTTCTGCTTTTGGCTGCACACAATGAAAGCAACAAAAGTATTTATTTCCCCCAAACTCTGCCAGAAATGAGTCTTTGGGACCCTGCAAGGCATCCTGCTTCAAGAAGCTGCGCCAGTGCGACAAGTCTCACAAAGACTTATTTCTGGTGGAGTTTGGGGGAGAGAAAGATTTCTGCTGCTTCTGCTGCTTTCCTTGCATGAAGCCAAAAATCTCTCTCTCTCTCCTCCTGAAAATGGAGCTGGAAATGGTATCCTGTGATCCCAAATAAAGAATGATCAATCAGTAGGAAAACGGGGTGGGGAATTTTCCTGCAAACTTTTTTGGGGATTTTCCTAGGGACTCTGATCTGCAGGATTTAAAATAATGAGTTTGGTGATCCCTGAGGTCCAAAGGATTGGCAACCCCTGTTTTAGAGTACGTTAAGCTTTCCATGGCAGCTGGTCCTTGATTTTTATTTTATATTCTTCAGCCATCCATTTACAACTAGGATTCTTCCAACCCAGGTTGATAGATGTTTTTCTTTGTTATACCATTTGGTTGCATCCCTGATTCTATCCCCAGCAAAAGGTTTCCTCTTGAACTGGTTTTAAAATTAGAAACATACAGTTGGTGCTTGTTTAGCTACTTCTCCATTGTTGTTCAAGTTTAACATCTGATTTGTAATATATTAACAGGCTTCCTGGTTGGCGAACATGCTTTGGCAACTCCATGTATTCAACTATTTTACAGCATATTTCTGATCCCTTCATCAGCCTCAAAGTGTTTCTTGACCAGGAGATCGAAACAGCAAGATATTTGCCAGCTGTTATACTCCTGATTATTTCAGAGAACTTTCTTTTCTTCCTTCCTTCCTTCCTTCCTGTGGGCACAGCTTATTATAATAATGAAATATTATGAAAAATGAAGAAAGATTATTCATTGTAAATTGTTGTTTCTCTATCATAAATAAAATTAGCTTCTCAGATTTCACTTTTCATTTCTTCTTTTATTTACCTACAGAATGCCATAGTGGTAATTTAATTACAAGATTTCCTTTAAGGCAGAGGTGTCCAATTCATCACCTGCTGGCTGGATGTGTCACCCGCTGGCCATGCCCACTCCAGGTTTAGCAAAGGAGGAAAAGGTTGTGAAATTTCACATGACAAAAATGTGCCACCACAAGTTTGACACCCCTGCTTTAAGGAAAGCTGTACTCCAAGCATTTAAGTTACAATTTAGGTCATTCACAACAGTAAACACATATGCTTGCATCCCCTGTTTTCAGTTTGAACCCTGATTGAAAGGGCTGTAACTCATTCATTTCAATCCTCCTTTCAATCAGCTCTTATCCAGTTGAACCTCTCTCTTTTTAAGCATGTTTATTTTCCAAATCCATATCACCTCCTGTTTTCCTCTGCAGGTCCAGGAAAATGTGTTTATATCCTTTGGAAATGTTATGATATTCTAAATTTAGGGAATTCTAAGTATTATTACCAGAATAAATATGGGAACTATTAACTGCAAGTAGCATGGGCAGATTCTTACTACATTGATTTGTCTCTCTAGAAACTTTCCCCCTCTGTTTCTTCTGCTTCCTCCCCCTTTATATTAACAAGAGAGAAATCACTTGTGCAAAGGAATCATTATTACCCTTAATTTTCTCTAAGCCGGTATATAACAAACAATCTAAGAAGAGTAAAAATATAATAAAACCAATATATTTAGGATCCATATGGTATTTTCCATTCCCCTACTTTGATCATAATAAAATATTCTCATTATATAATTCTATTATCCATTAAAAAATCAGCTGTATAAATATTCAACTGTATGTATTCCCTCCAATAAATCACTAAAATAAATTCTTAGTTAGCCAACTTTCCCTTGTCAAAATTTCTCTGGTCTTCCTTCTTTCCTTCTAACATTTCACCCATCTTCTATCCCCACTTTTCCTGTTCTCTTTTTTGAAGTTTCTTCTTGTATAGTTTCTTCTTCTTTTGTTTAATCCTGGGAGAGTTTTCTCTTTTATTTATCAAGTCTGTCATCATATCATAGTTTTAATTCCTTTAGTGTCTTTTGGCAATGTCTCTTGTTCTCCATGTCTGCCTGAGTTTCTTTCTTCTTCCTTTAGCTCCGCCTCACTGGCATTTCTTTGTTCTTCAGCCATCAACATTATTTTCTTTTCAAATATTTCCAATAATTCCCTTCTTTCTTTCAGCATTCCTTTTACCATTTTTAATTCCAATTTAAAGTCTTTGCTTATTTCTTCCATATTTTATAATCAATTAAATTATTAATATTCAAAGTTTTTTATTGTAATCCTTGCCAAAAGTCTCCTTTTATCTTTATTTCTTTTGTTAATCCTTCTTTCTCTTTGTCACAATCAACACTCAACAGTGCCAGGGAATTGCATTTGTATATCCTCTTGGTAGATTTTCTCCCCCTTTTTTTCACAATTTCCGGGGTTCTTATTATTTCATTTGTCTTTTATTTCATAACAGTTATAAGTCCAGTAAACTTCCATATAATTTGTAGGAAAAGAAAATCTTTGACCATTAAATGGTGCTCTGTATCACTTTCTACTTTATTTTCCTTTCTCTTTTAATTATGTTAAACATTAATTCCCAACCATTTCCACAATTAATTTTCTTAATATTAACCAAATCCAGGTAAGTCCAGGATTTAATCCAATGCCTAATTAATGCCAATTTATAGTATTTGAAGCTTAGTCTCTAATTTCATTGTAGCTTTTTATGAACCAATTTTGTTTACCTTGTATTTTCTTCTTTTTTTCTGTTCGCCATTGTGGGGACTTTTTTCCTACTTCTTGGGGTTGTTTAAAAAAAAAATCAAGTTCTTTTATCTGGTTGAATGTCGCTCACCACTTCACTGCTCCAGCACAAAATTTAAGTCCCGGAAACTTTCCATCTTCAGGGCAGCCATTTTAGACAGTCATATAGTGGGAGGGGATGGGTGATAAGGAGTAATGAGAAGATTAATAGTAATAGGAGTGCTTTGTAAATAGTTGAACAGTGTTGAGGGGATTATTTGTGTAGCAGAGTGATGGCTTTCAGGAAAAACCTGCCCTTGTGTGTAGTTGTTCTGGTGTGCAGTGTTCTATAGCATCGTTTTGAGGGTAGCTGTTGAAACAGTTTATGCCTGGGATGCGTGGGGTCTGTAAATATTTTCACAGCTTTCTTTTTGACTTGTGCAGTATACGATTGAAGGTAGGTTGGTAGTAATTGTTTATTCTGCAGTCCTAATTATCATCTGAAGTCTGTGTCTGTCCTGTTGGGTTCCAGAACAAAACCAGACAGTTATAGAGGTGTAGATGACAGACTTAATAATTCCTCTGTAGAACTGAATCAGCAGCTCCTTGGGCAGTTTGAGCTTTCTGATTTGGTGCAGAAAGAACATTCTTTGTTGTGCTTTTTTGATGAAGTTTTTGATGTTAGGTGTCCATTTTAGGTCTTGTGGTATGATAGTACCTACAAATTTGAAGGTCTCTACTGTCGATACTGTGTTGTCTAATATCGTAAGATGTGGTAGTATGGGAGGGTTTCTTTTAAAGTCTACCATCATTTCTATGGTTTTAAATGTGTTCAGTTCCAGATTGTCCTGGTTACACCATGAGGCAAGTTGTACAACCTCCTGTCTGTATGCAGATTTGTTATTTTCTCAAAGGAGGCCAATCACCCATTGTATCATCTGCAGACTTCAGTATTTTAACAGATGGATCGTTTGAGATGCAGTCATTAGTATATAGGGAGAAGAGAAGTGGAGAAAGCACACAGCCTTGGGGGGGGGGCTGTGCGAATTGTACAGGTATCAGATGTGATTCTGCCTAGTTTCACCTGCTGCTTCCTATCTGTTGGGAAGCTTATGATCCACTTACAAGTGTATTCAGGTACCACTAGCTGGTTTAGTTTAGTTAGAAGAATATCTTGAATGATGGTATTGAATGCTGAATTGAAGTATATAAAAAGGACCCTTGTGTGAGTATTTGGAGATTCATGGTGTTGTAGGATGTAGTGCAGAGCAGACCTGGCATTTTCTGGCATTGTTATACTTCATTAATCTTCCTGTAGCAGCTGGTCCTTAACACTTATTTTGAATTCTTCAGCCATCCATTGCCTACTGGGGTTCCTCCAACCTAGGCTGACAGAGGTTTCTGTTTATTATATCATTTGGCTGCTTCTTTGACACTGTCTCCAACAAAATGTTGAACAAGTTTGGTAATGAGAAACATAGATGCTAGTTTACTACTTTATATTGTTAAGTTTAACATTTAATTTGTAATCCATTAACAGGCTTCTCCATTGATTAAAGTGGTTTGGCAACTCCATGTAAAATTCCAACAATTTTACAGCATCTTTCTAATTCCTTCATCAGCCTCAGAAGTGTTTCTTGACCAAGAGATGAAAACAGCAAGATATTTGCTACAACTGTTTTACACTTGATTATTTCAGAGAATTTCCCTTCTTTCCTTCCTCCCTCCCTCTCTCCCTCCCTCCTTCCCTTCCTTCCTTCTGGTATAACTTATTATAATGATAATGAAATATTATGAAATGTAAAGAAAGATGATTCATTGTTATGGAAATGTTGCTTCTCTATCATTAATAAAATTAGCATCTCAAATTTCAGTTTTCAGTTCTTTATTTACCTACAGAATACATTTTGGTAATCTCTAGTAAATAAAATTTAATTACAATATTTCCCCTTGGAAGAAAACCTATCCATGGCAGAGTAGATTCCACTAAACTCTGAGCTTGGTCTCATATTGCCAAGAAGGAAAAGTTGAGAGCTTCAAACAATGCTTTTAAAGGTCACATTGTTGACAGAAGCCTTGAAGGTTAATGTTGCTATTGTTTAACTTGTTAACTATTCTTTCTTCATATATACAATGCATGACAGGTGAAATTGGAATGAAAATAGATGCAGAAGTTTATAATATTGTTGCAATATGTCTGTCATTGTTCAGCTGTGGGGATAATACGTAGTTTTGTTCTTTGTCATTTTAATTCACATTTTTTATGTTTTTCTTTATAAATTGTTTTTTGGATTTTATTCTTTTAAATAAAATAAAAAATTCAAAAAATAAAGCTCACATTTTAAGTAGACACCTACAATGCCATGCCCTCAAACTGTAACTTTCATAGCAGCCCAGAACCATATTAGGATCAATAGTATTGAAAGTCCCCAAGAAACCTAATAAGACAAGGGAGGCTGCATTCCAAGCATCTTAGTTACATCTTAGATCTTTCACAAGAGCGACCATATATGCTTCTACCCATGCTTCAGTTTTAACCCTGATTGACTCTTTCATTTCCAACCTCCTTTCAATCAGTTCTTCCTCAGTTAATCCTGTTCCTCTTCAAATCACACTTATTTGCCAAACTGCATGTCACCTCCTATTGTCCTCCTCAGTTGCAGGAAAGTTTGTTTATATCCTTTGAAAATATGATGATATTCCAAACTGGACTGCATTTGGGAAATTCTGAATGTTATTATCAGAGTAAATGTGGGAACTATTAACCATAAGAAGATCTTTACTATGCTGTTTGCTTCTTCCAACTGGACCTCACATTTGAAAATAGGAAACAAGAATTGCTTTGCTTGAGATGTTGAACAGGAAAGCAAATAGACAGGATATTCCTAATGATTTGAAAGTGAAATGAGCTAACCACATTATTGTTCAAAGAAACTATTGGTTCATCACAAACTGACAAGAGAGCTAATTGGAGGGGGGGGGCAAACCACTTGGTCTATCCATGCTCCAACTTGGTCTATCCATGCTCCAAAGCAAAGCCAAAGATACAGACTATACATCTCATCTCAGCTGTTAAAAAGCAAAAATATTATCAGCATCCTTATAACTTGGAATGTAAAGAAATGCAATTAGAATCTTCTTCACCAACAATGTGCTTCACTTTATACTAATAGTTTAACTTGTTCTCCAAATGGACCCATTTCATTTTTAGCCACAAGTGGACATGAAATGATGCTATTTAAGGCTACATTGTAGGAAATCCTATGGGAGGCCTAACAAGCAGCTTCTTTGTGAAAGAAGAGAAATCACCTGTTGCATGGTCAGAGGCAAAAAAAAAAAGAGAGAGAGAGAGATTTGGGGCATGAGAGCAAAAACAACTGTGGCTAAGGAACAGGGATTGAGTCAGTGGTGGCATTCAAAATGTTTTATTATTAGTTCTGTGGGCATGCCTTGGTGGGCGTGTGTATCTGTGAAACTTTGAAAGAGGGAAGAATGTAATTTATCTAAATGAAGGTCATCTTGTAGATAGGAGTTAATGTCCCAGCACTGATAGCCTAGAACCTCCTCATTGACCCTTGGAAAAACATGGCAAAAAGGAATGATTGACTTTACATGCACAGGACTAATCTTCCTATGCACCTGTTTTCCACATTGGCGGGCTCCGAATTCTCACAATTTCGACAAAATGAGGACATTCTAGAGAAATGCCACTATGGTCAACTCTATGAAGAATATTTTTCTGATATTCAGCTGAGTGTACCCTGTAACAACTGAAGTCCATTAGGTACATCTTCCCTTTTATGTGATATTTATTGGCAAACTCAATATTGTATCATATCCATCTGTTCCCCAAACCAAATATTTCCCCAGTTTATAAAAACCAAAACCTTCCTTCAGATGCTGAAAACAAGATGTAATTGACAGGAAATTGTTAATATCCTAAAACTGAAACTAACCACAGACTGACAAAGAATCTAATTAAAAGAGAAAGTTGATTGGTGTATTGTTCATTCCAAAAAGCCAAGCCAAGATAATATAGACTATGGGTTTTCTAGCTTATCAGAGGCCATGTACATATCACTGTAATTTCCTGGAGTTTCTGTCACACAGAGAATTCTGTATTGTGCATATGGAATCTGGCTCAATAAGCCACAAAGAGTAGAACAGTTTCCACACACAGCTAATTACAGAGTTGGGAAAGGTTATTGCAATTTATCCCTACTGCAATAGCTATTGCTTCATCAAAGGAAAGGGAAAAAAAGAGGTAATGTTGAAAAATACTGAAAAATGCAATTTACCCTGAAGGGGTATCAGGTAGGGACAGTATGTAAGATATCAACTAGGTTTGTGAGATGTGAAATTATTATTATATTAAAGTATATTGACGCCACCCTCTTCATATAATTGACTCTGACTTTGTCCTAAGCATCAAGAAATATTACCCAGTAGCATCCTGAAGACAATTTTTGTAGAACCTTTGGTCAGAGATGCCATATAAATACTTAGAAGTAACCTTCTACTATATTGCTCAATAAACATCAGAACAGTAATATTTTTATTTTGGGGCATTTAATTAAAGATAAGGGCTTGCTGAAATCAGAGATAGAGCATTCCAAAGAGCAAAGGTCAGTGTCAACAAGGATCTAGGCTGGTAGTCGGCAACCCGCAGCTCCAGAGATGCATGTGGCTCTTTCATCCCTTCACTGTGGCTCCCTGTCACTCTGTCGCAGCAGAGAGATGAAAGAGCAATCGCCCTGTCATGGCAGTGGCAGTGGACAGAGCCTTTGTGCAGGAGTGAACCACCCCTGCACTTGCCTTTGCATGAAACAGCATTTCACCATTCTCACAGTGCATTTGAGGTTGCCTGCTTGTCGCGCCTTGCGCAGCACAGTAAGATATTTTTCACTTCACAATGGGGGAAATAGAGTCCCCTCCTCATGGACCCCATTACTACACCTGCCCCAGTCACCCCTGGCAAGATCAGCATCGTCCTGGGCCCGCTCTTGCCTCTCAGATATCAGTTGCTTTTCCTGCAGAGCTGCCGGTGTTGTGATGCCCCGCCTCCCTTCCAGCCAGCTGGTCTTCAGCATATTGCTCCTGGGCTCATCAGCCTCTGGATGTCAGATTCCCACCACTCAGGGTTTCCTTCCCCCCAGGGGAGAGACAGAGAGGGAGGGAGTGGAAGGTGGGAGAAAGAAAGGGATGGAGGGAAGGAGAGAGGGAAGGAGATGTTGTGTATTTTAAGGATGAACTGTGTCCCTGAAAGTCCTGAAAGTAGTTTTGCCATTTTGTTCATCAACTCAGACAGTGGGGGGGGGGACAGAGTGGGAAAGAGAGACAGACAGACAGACAAATGGGGAGAGGGGGAGAGAGTGGAAGAGAGAGAGGGAGGGAGATGTTGTCAAAAAGAAGGACATTTTCTGCATTTGCTGGAAGTCAGGGAACTCTAGATTTCAGATTTTCCAACCAGCAACTTTCCCCCACTGTGTCTCCTGTTTCCTCTCTCTTCTCTATGTCTCCCTTACCCATTTCTGGGCTAGACAAGAGACAATGTGTGAGAGTAGAAAGAAAGTAGTTGGGAGTCCTACTACGTGACCTTATTCAGCTCAGCCAAAAATTTCCTGTTTCCCTTTTCAAAGCTGACTCTCCACCAGGATCTGCTGTGCAGTTTTCATACCAAAAGCAGACTTCTCATCCTGTAGCTAGCTCCCTCCGTCCGCTTCAAGCCAGCCATCCCCTTCAACCATCCAGGCTCCCCCTCCATTGTTGAGTCTTGAATGGAACTCTGGTCCCTGGGGGTCTTCAATTCCCTTCTTCCATGGAAAATCCCAAGGACTCTTCTTTGCTTCTCCTAAGCAGAAACCCAAAACATGCTTCACATCTTTCTCCAACTTCTTTCCAACCTTTCTCTCAAGGTTTTCATTTGGAGCAATGGAACAATGAGTAAGAAAAACTTCTGTGGTCATTTACAATTGCAAAAATATTATTAAAAGAAAGAAAAATGGCTAGCAATCATGCAGAATCAAATGTATTGTGCTTTTCAAATTTCACCCTCGAAACATATGGTGTGATCTTCTTTATCTTTAGTGATCATAGATTAACTGGGCCAGATTAAAGCCAATTGCTTTAATTGTTTCCACCTATTGTAACCCTAGCTTTTGTTTCAACAAAAATGAGAAGAATTGCTTCTGTTTGGGGGGAGGAGACAGAATTGAAGCATTCAGACCAGTTTGGCAAAA